>JASCZW010010220.1:0-37775 GCA_034211315.2 Aedes japonicus | reverse complement strand
GAAATTGCTTTCGATGATGAGTATTGTTGGACCTGTTAAGCGAAATAGCTCTAAGTTGATTGAAACCTACTGTTCAATCACAAAAAATGATTCTGGCCAAATATGGCGTATCACTCGAACGCTGAACAAAAATGCATCATCATAGATTAACTGATGCAAGCGAATTGCAAATTTGCAATCAATTCGAACTCTCGTTTAAAAGTATGTTCCAACGCACCAACACCACACACCCCTCCCCTTGCATGCAAACATCATGCTGAATTTGATTGATTTTTGCGCTAAAATGCATGAATAACTTTTCTGAGCTGGTTGCTCATTCTTACTGGGTTGATGTAAAACATTTGTTCATTTAAAAATTAACATTAAGCGAAAAATTTGATCAGTTTTTAATGGAATTTTTTCCACTTGCAGGCAATGAATATTCAGACGTTATCATCGTGACGATAACATTTTTCATGGTGATAACGGAGTTCAATGCATCACTTCAATTCACTTAAGTATTTCTGATGGAAATAATGACATGATGTTCTTCTTACTGTGTATTGAATACTGTGACCAACGGAAGGAAGGATATTGTTCCGGTCTGGTGATTTTTACAAAAAATTCTGCGCCAGAACTGGAACTATTTTGGTCGGTCCTCTCCCCGAGTAAGCTAGGTTCACGACGGATGTTATTTGTATGTATAAGTAAATCCATGGTGAGAAGCTTCGGAGAAGCCGACCAGAACCTTTATTATTGGCTCTGGCGTCGAATTATTTTCTCGGTAGCAAAAAGTCGTAAGTTTATGGTTCTATCTTTTGTAGGCTGTGCTTTAGATGGCAGCAATCGGGTGATATGAAAATAGATAAGATTTTGTTATGTAACGTTGAATTTCCGAAGCATACGTACATATAACTGATGTATTTACTTCTAGTTGAACATCAGTTTCGAACAGATACGGAACAAAAGGATATTCTAAAGATACGGTCAAAATTTGGATTCATCATCAACTTGACGTATTTCTTTCAATTTTGCATTTTTAAAAAACCTGAACACCTACCCCTCGACAGAGTGTGTGTGAAGAATGTTGCTCCTATTTTGATTTTGGAATTCACTCTTCGGTTGTCCCAAAATGCCGTCCAAGCCTGTGAAGCAGCGGCAACTCTAAAATTTTGCTCGCGCATCGCAAAGAAAATCCGACGCCACTCGCTGCGCAAAGTTGGCAAAATCGCTAAAAGATGCCAAATCAACCGTTGATGTGGTATTAAAGTGTTGAGGGCGGTTTGTCGACAGCCAGAAGTCTGGATCCGGGAAATCGAAAACCGGGAAGCCGCTGAGACGACAAGAGAGTTGCCGGTGGTTTTTCAACCGGCAAACCCTGGCACTACGCTCTACCGAGATGCCGCCGATAAGCTGGGTGCATCGATCTGCAACCGTGCATCGAGCCAAAACGAGCCGGACTAATCGACTTACAAAGAAGGTGGTGACTCCAAATCTGCCGATGATAAGCTTCAAATACGACGGCCAAAGCATGATCCCGGAGGCCTGTGCACGACGATGCTGACGAAGTTTGGTGACTGCGTGGCCAATGGACGACAGAAACCTACGTCAAAGCCGACCACAAGCAGCTTCCGGGACGGGAGTTTCTATACGGCAAAAGGAGAGGCGAAAGGTAGCAGATATTTTCAAGCACACGAAACTGTCAAAGTTCGAAAGAAATATCTGGTTTGGCAAGCCATCTGTACTGTGGCTTGAAAGCAGCATTTTCTTATAGCTTCCGGGACTGTCAGCCAAGAAATTTACGTGAAAGAAGTGTTTGAATAAACGTCCGCTGCCTTTCCTGAAGAAACACGGTTGTTCCGTACTGTTTGGCCGGATTTGGCATCTTGCCATTACGGTAAAAAGGCCATGGAGTGGTACGCCGCCAACAACGTGCAGGTGGTTCCAAAGGACGAGAACCACTCCCGACACGCCAGAGCTCCGCCCAGGTGATGAAATACTGGGCATGTTGTCAAGCGGAACCTAAAGAGAACCAACCAACTGCTAAGGACGAGCGGCGGTTCAGGAGCAACGACTGAAAGCTTTCTGCGGCGAAGAAGGTGGACAAGGTGGCTGTACAAATCAATCTGACTGGCGCAGGGTCAAGCGTAAGGCGCCGGCAACAGGTCAGTTTACTGGAAAAGCGGAAGCCTAACTGAATATTTTTCCTGAATTTTTTATACTGAACCTTCGAACTTGAAAAAAGAAATTTAATTTTGATTTTTTAAATAAACGATTTCACCGATTTACACGCGTTTTCCCTTGACCAAATTGCTGACCGTATCTGCCCCTTTGGTGCTGGTGATAATAAAGTGGAGTTTATGCTACACACAATACGGTATATGTTTGGGGATTATCTGCAATGCATGATACTCGGCCGGATCGCACTCCGACTGTCGGGGAACCTTATCGAGCTATTTATAATCTGTGCAATATGTAGCACTCGCTCGTTTCCAATTGTTATGACATGCAGTGTGACTAATTTTAATTTAATTAAATACCAGACTCAAAACTTATGGTACATTAGTTCACAAATTATAGTCACTTTAAGAAAACAGCATGCTAATTTCACTGCAAATGGCAATCTTATTTCTCTTCTTTTTCTGCATGGGTCACAAACTTTTTGTAACTGACACCCACCGTGTTTGGGCCATGGTTTTGTTCACGAAGAAAAACCTTTGGTGCGGTCGGTTCTATCAACCTGCTATTAATCTCTACCAGCACCTCTTTACCAGGCATCATAAGAACTTTGCCTTTTGTCGAATTCTTCCACCAGCGACCGTTAATGCAAACCGTGGACGCACCGTAAATAATTAAATTGAAAATATTCGCTCATTTCAGTCAAATGACTCCTTTATCAAATAGACCAATGTTTGGCTTTTATCGTCACCGGCGTCACGGCCGGTGCTTGCCCATTCGGTAGACGAGCAGAAAATGGCACCTCCTGCACACACCGGTTCGCGGTGCAGCAGGAAACTCTCATTTCTACTAATTAGCGTCATTAATATCGCGATCAACGTGGAAATAAAGCAGGTGTTTGCCGTTTCGCTTTCTAAACACTGGCTGGCCCGCCAAACGGTGGCTTGTTGCAGAGATCCTTCAGATGAAGCGTTGGATGATTGTCCATTTGAGATATCGACACAAAATTTTCGGCGGGGCCTAACTGACCGACGTAACCAACGAGCCTGCTACCATAATTTCTCGTGGCACAAAGCTACCCATGCTGCAGCTTCCAGTTCTGTCTGGATGAGTGAACACTTCCTCTTCGAAAATAGATCTGGCTGGTGGTTGATTTGGCGACGATTTTCAATAACGAAGAAGGAAAGACAGGAAGAGACGTCCATTGTTTGCGTTTATGGCTAATCAATGGTTGCAATGTCGACATGCTCAAAGATCTGATGAAGAAGCAAAGAAAAGGGTAGTAACACGAATGCGTTTTTGGTCTACATTACGAACAAACGCTGCACCGCATCTGCCAGACGAGGCTTCTTCATACACAAAACGGAATGCATGATGTTGCCAACTCGTTCCATTGAAATGCCCAAAGCCTTAGCTAGCTCTATCAATAAATTTCACGTTTGGATCCTCCAATCCTGTATCATGGATTTTATCGACGTTTTTCTCTGTTCTGGTGACCTCTGTTTTGGACGCCGGAACGCGGTGCGGCACCTGCAGGGTGCTCGTACGGCCACAACGAAAATCAACGAACCACTTATGAATCCGTTTGAATCGAGCGGAGCAGAGTCTGTGGAAAATGCTTGGCTTTGGTTTCGGCAGCCGTTTTCTGGCGTAAAAAAAATAGTGTTGTGTCAAAACTCGAAACTCGGATTTTTCCCATTTTTAAAAAACTTTGTTAATCGGTCTCTTCTCACTGTTGTCACTGGTACTTTTGCAAAAAAAATCAACGCCCTTGCGTGTGTAGCGCTTCCGGCAATTAACCGGAACATTCGACATAGCGGACGAAAACGATGCGTGTAGGCATGTTTTGAGGAGCTCTTTCTTTGTTTTGCTTTGTCAATTCCTTCTCCAGTTTTTGCGTCAAAGTTGAGTGATAGAAGTCGATCCAGCGCCTCGGTTGGCCCGGGAATTCTCGATGGGACGCAGCTGGAGGACGTTGGACAGGTTCGCAGACTGGCGGTGCCACATCGATCTTCGGCCGCTCAATCTCTCAACCAACGATCGTTTCGAGAAGCGTGATCGGCCGACGCCATGGTCCGGCCAGACCACCGCGTGCCTGCGCGCTTTAGTGGTATCGCGGTTCAGCGACGGCGCAACTTCCGGCAGGCGATTTCGTTGCTATAAATATCCCCGTTAGCAGCCAGTTTGGAGCGAAAGAAGAGCGGCTATGACATCCCCTTCTCGCTGATTATCAACCACGGCAGCGCCTTCTATGCCCGGAAGCTAGGTGCGCGGAAAGAACTTCACGCAAACTGGCGAAGTACCCTGCCAGTCGTTGCCATGAAGGGTGAGATAAACATTTGACTCGGAAAAAATGCGACACTTTGTTTGGGTGTAACTGTTTATCGCGTGGGTTAATTTTGGGAAGTACCAGTTTGGCGTGTTATGTTTCATATGTGTGCAAAAATTTTAACTTGCGGTTTGTCAAGCGGTTTTTCAGATGCATTATCGAAACAAGAAGAGGTACGCCAGCGATTCTTAGGCGCGGTGATTCGATAACCGCTGCAGTCGGTAACTGCAGATGGATCGGCAAAGGCTTGGAATCCACGCCGTTCCACGCGTCCCGCGATTGTGACGGTGTCTCCAGGAGACGAAACGGTATTCAGCGCGCGCGCTGGAACGCGGCACGCAAACCCGCAAAACGGAATACCCAGAGAGGCGCGGGAAGATAAGGCAGTGCTAACGAAAACCGCGAACCTTCCACGCCGAGACGTGGCCAAAAAGGTCAGTTCGTTGAAGCGGCTCGTCAGCAGACCATGAAACGGGCTGGGCTACGTATTTTAAGGTCGGAAGGTGCCCAAACCGGACTGACAAGCCCAACCGGTGGTCAAATTGCGTGCGCGGAAGCGCACCAGCTGGTGGCTGGTCAAGCCAGGATATGTCTCGTCATGGACGACGAGACCATATATCAAAACGGACCGCAAACAAATCCCGGCGCCGAGTTTTTGTCGGCACGTCCCGCATGGAGGTTCCGGAAAAGTTCCGCAAGAGAAGATGGACAAATTCGCGAAGAAGTACCTGTTGTGGCAGGCGATCGCAGGTGCGGACGGTACAGCAAAGCGTTCGTTACACCCAGCACCATAAACGGGCAGATTTATCGAGAGAATGCTTGCAGAAGCGACTTTCTGCCTTCTCTCCGCTCTCACCATGCTCCCACGCTGTTCTGGCTGGATCTCCGGCTGGTGCCATTACGCCAAGCCTGTAGCAATGGATTGGTACGAAACGAGAGGGCATTAATGTGGTCCCAGAAGGAGGCGAACCCGCCAAATACACAGAACTTAAGTCCGATCGAAAGGTTACGCGGTGATGATGAAGAAGAGAAGTTGAAGAGAAGCGGAACAACATTCACAAACCGATGAGGACTTTGAGAGAAGAAACTGGAGAAAATTGTGCGCGCAATCAGCATGGAGCAGGCTGTAGTGAAATGTACGAGCATTCAAAGCACGAGGAGAAAGATATCAATCACTAAATTATGCCAAAAACGCAAACCCACTATGGTTATTTGATCTACCTGAACACTTGAGAGAGTACCTCTGGTTTCAAATGCATTTCTGGTGATCGTTTTGTGCGTCTCGTACTTTCCGAGTCCGGTGCTGCAGCGGTCTCGAAAGCGGATATAAACTTTCGATATTAACATGCCTGGCATAGTATGATTATTTGCTAATGAGAAATCAGTATAAATTTCATCGCTCGGTATCTTATGAAATATGAAATGATGTTGGAAAAATAAAAACATATAGCAAGCTGGTTTCGGAACCTTGAACATTAAGGTTCAGTGACTTCGCCCTCTATATATAACGATGTTGGGATGAAATGAAATATAACGATGTTGGAAAAAATGAAAAACATATAGCAAGCTGGATTCGAACGCTTGGACGTTACGGAGGGTTCTGCAGTGACTTGAAGTGACATTTTTAATCAGATAAACGCTTCAAAGGCAATACGTATACAACTTTAAATTGAGTAATGGTTAAGTAGTGGTTGCACAAGCGCCCAGCCAATATTTTCACAAGCAAATCTGGCGAATCTACCCAGCTTCATGAAAATGAAAAAACTGTCAAGCAGAATATGTAATCGGTTTATAGCCTAGGAAGCTTTTATCCAAAAATTATACAACTTATTACGTAACTGTTCTCAAAGACAGTACTTTTGAAACGCATATTCAGCATATTTATTTGTTCATCGCAATTTCTATTTTTAGAACTGTGGCAAACAGCTTTTTATTGCTAGTCTAAACACGTTGATATGAACGCTTAAACATAGTCACTATACAGCAATCGAAAAAATATGTATGTCAAACACTTTTTACAATACTCGTGGACAATATTACGGCAATGGTGCTGTTTTATCGTTGTAATGCGTAATTAACATTTAACTTAGTGAACTTTGTATTATAACGTTTATATATAAGTATATATTTATATATCACTTACCCGTATACTTACCAGATTCGAACTCTGCACCTTCACCATAAGAACGGTGACTGTATCCTCAGATCCATATCAGCTGTGAGGAATTCCAGTACCCGTATTCAAAGTGTTCAAACCATATTTTAGTTCTAATAATGCTGAACAACAATAATTGCTGAAGCTTTTTACGAACAGGTTTATACTGTTTTGAAAATCAGTTTTACTGATTATTTTATAATCTAAACATGATCACCATCAAATTTACGTTGTTATCTGTGCAGCGCTTGGATTCATTTGTTATAATTTTTTTAAACTACATTAATATCAAAAGTAAGTAACGCTTTTCTTAATTTTTTTCAACATCCTTCGAAATATTTTGAAATCTAAATGCTCTGCTCGATAAAATGGACAGTATTTTTTTCATTTCGTTTGATAGCTCAGACTTAACTCAAGAGCTTAAGCTGCATATATGCTGCATACTCTGTGCCGCAACTACACTCAGGAAATTATCCCTACGATCGGAACTATTAACCACAAAGCCATAAGAGATCGTATTAAAAGATTATTGTTGCATTGATCGATAAAAGCATGCCTCTTCTTCACTTTCAATTTACATCACTTATCAAGCGTGTATAGTCTCGTGGGATTGTGGCTCGGCTCTGGATGCCGAGGTTCATGGTTCGCATCCCGATTGCAACTTTTTTTTTATGTGTGGAAAATATTCATACGATCGTCATATGATTTCTTTCCATAAAGGAATCGTATAAAATTTGCAAAAAATGTTCTCTGGCAAATTTCCATACGATATTCGAATGAAATCTTCTCGATTTGTTCGCTCAATGTACTTATACAACATTTTATACAGCTATAATTGCTAAGCTGTATAGCGGCTAAGGTACTTCCAATATAAAGGCTTTTGAAAAGCTGTTACAAAGCCAACAAATAAAACTGTGTAAGAGAACACAGAATGATAATTCAAAAGCCTAACCGACTAATTTCTTAGCTACATAAACAAGCTGTGTAAATGCAGACAAACATTGTTCGCATAAGAGCTTTCTTTTCAAAATATGCAACCTAAAGCTAAATGTTGTGATAAAGCTGTGTTACATTAAGCATAAGAACTGTATCAATTTTTTAATTCTGCTTATAGCTTATCCAGCTTCACTTGCTTTTATACAATTATAAAACAGCTTATAAGTTCTTAACTTCGGCTTAGGCAACTAAAAATGTTAGTTGCGTATGTTACAAGCCTGTAGTCTGAACAAGGCATAAGCCGCTAGTCTGATACAGGCAATTAATAATAATAATAATAATAATAACATTCATTACACATTGCTACGTACACGCTAAGGCAAGAAAACGGAAAATTCGGTAAAAAATACCGAAAATCGCCCCAAAGTGCACATACTGAAATTATCGGTAAACATGGATTACCGAAATTTCGGTATTGCTGGAAAACCGGGAAAAACATTAATAATTAAATCCTAGAGGGTTTGAGCTGTTTAGTGGAATACCTGTAACTAGAAATTAGAAGAAGAATTAGTATCTTCCATTTAATTCCAACTACCTTTGCTTATCTTCGACAGATACGCGTATTTCGTCTACAATGTGCAGACTTCTTCAGTGTCTCGTACTAATTACTCGACTCGAGTCGAGTTATTAGTACGAAACACTGAAGAAGTCTGCACATTGTAGACGAAATACGCGTATCTGTCGAAGATAAGCAAAGGTAGTTGGAATTAAATGGAAGATACTAATTCTTCTTCTAATTTCTAGTTATTAATAATTACTTATTTTTGTACGGTAATTTTTACCGAAAGTGCTAGCAGCTCAATGAGAGCATTTTTAACCAAATTTAGGTAAAATATAACGATAAAATCTGTAAATCCAATTTACTGAAAAAATAAGTAAAATCAAACGTTTTGTTTCGGTAAATTGTACCGATACTTTAGGTTTTGCTACCAAAACCAAATTTTCGGTAAAATTAAAACCGTATTTTTGGTAATCGTTTCTTAGCGTCAACAGATCTACGTTAACTTTGCGTACATTCCCATTAGGTAGTCCCTTATAATTTTTCTTGCATCGCAGCATAGGTTTTTTTTTTCCTCTGTTCGGGACATAAACCACTGCGACCAGTAATTTGATCTATTGTAGTATATCCCGTAGCCTTTGTTTAGTACATGTCGAGTTACTTCATCACTATTGAGAAATGATGAAGTATTCGGTGTTGTTACAGCTGTCATTGTTTGTTTTGTTGGCAAAGAATCAGGTTTAATTGAAAGTTTCCGCTGTTTAAACCCTTTGTGAGCGACAGCACTCTTCAAAGGCGCGCCCCTTTATCAGTCAAAACCGGATTCATTGCAAACAAAACAAACAATAACTCCGATAGTAACCATGCATCAGAACCCTAGTCATAACCAATTCAAACTATAGAACATCAAATAGAAAATAAGAATTCACATAAATGAAGACTAACCATGTTTTCTTTATTCCAAGCTCATCCTCGGTGGCGCAACAAGAGTATTAAGTATTGTCACTTTTCACAAGACTTAAAATGTAATAAGGCCAATTATACGTTCCTTTGACTACAAAAACAAATATGTTCCCTAGTTTGAATTAATTCGGACTAGGGTTCGGTGGTAGATCTGATACCCCGTAACGCACCACGAAAAGGTGATCTACCAGCGTTACGGGTTGCAGCATAGGTCAACAAAATTATATCTTTGAAACTCTATTTACATCCAAATTCCCCATCAATTAGGCACAGAGAACAGACATCCAGGCTCGAACATTTTTTCCCAATATACTGTGTAAATTTTTAAAAGCAAACCGTTGGCAAATCAGCGCTGCCTAGTTAGGTTTCACCAAACTAAAATTGACAGACTATCAAATTACAAGGCGCGCAGGTGGCGCCATCAACATACGAATCGCCAAAACTAACGGTTTCAAGCTGTAATTTTAAAATGGCAGTTACAGAAATTTACACACGTAGGGCACTCTAGCTTGCACGCAGAAAAACAAATATACTATACAGCATAAATTCTATGCTAAAACCATATTCGATCTATCCAGTCATTGGAATGAATAAACCAGGTTTATGCATTGATAAGAATAAATCAAATATATGCATTCCAATCAAATTTATGCATTCCAATGCTTACTTTGAATATATGCATTGCAATGCATATTTGTGTAAATATATATATGCATTCCAATGCATAAATCAAATGTTTGCACAACAATGCATATTTAAAATTAAAATTAGAAAAATTAGGCAAAATTATCAATCAATGTGAGCAGATAGTAGAGTATAGAATAAACGCTTCTATAGTTGCGATATGTTAGAAGTGCTGTTAAGGTGAATCGCTGCTCCATGTATTTTCTCCTATCTTTTATTCCTCTCTCTCGCAATTTAGTTACTAAGCATACTAACTGATGCGATTAAATTTTCAATATCTAGTTCAGATTCAGAGTAACATCAATTCTAAATGTTGATGTAATGGCTGCCGTTGAGAATGCTTCAGTCTAAGCCCTTAACACTCTCCTTCCAAGGTAGCGCCGGTGATTCACAACTTTAAGGACGTTCTCATGTTTGTCAATGTACAATTTAATCAGGGTTGCGGCTTATCATTTTTGACTCAGGCATATTCATTTGCCAATATCTCCTTTCAGAGGGTCAATTTCAAAATGTGATGTATGATGAACTTGTAGTGCATGAGTAGACCTACAACTTTGTGTAACAGTACATTGCTCTAACTCCTATATCTTCGACATGAGAGCGTATATTCACAGTGATCTTCACGACGATATTCGTGTGATCTTCACCGCGAATATCATCGCGAAGATCACTGCGAATATATGCTCTTATTCCTCAGATATAAGAGATAGAGCTATGTACTGTTGAACAAAGTTGTAGTTCTACTCAAGCACCATAAGTTCATCAAACATCATATTTTGAAATTGATCCTCTGAAAGGAGATATTGGCAAATGAATATGCCTGAGTCAAAAAAGATAAGCCGCAACCTTGAATTTAATCATCAGTTTTTGTTTCAGCGATTTCTCCGGCTCATTTGGTTTGTCCATATGTGTTCTTTAGAATTCAACTAACTATTGAAAAAGAATGAGATACTTTTGTGTTTAAATCAAACGTTTTTCAATGAATTCGATTACCAACAACGACGTAACAACAATTGTTCAAGTACTTCTTCCAAAAAAGCAATTTCTGCATCACAAAACTACTAAAAACCTTCTGGGAAGGAAAGCGTTGAGGCAAAAGGTAATGGACTTCGCAAAATGCACGCGCTTTCAGTAGACAAAGGAATATTAAATTTGCACAAAATCGTCTAAGCTCCTAAGGGCCAATTTCTTCACCTGCCCGGCTTAACGATCTAAACCAGGTTTACCGTAAGCTTCACTTAAATTTAAACGACACATCTTAAGTGTGGCTTAAAAAATGCATTTCTTGACGTCTGTTTAGCTATTTGAGGAAGTCGCTTAGCGTAAACTTGGTTTAGCTATATTTCCCATATCGTTCCAGTATTTTTCCAACAGAAACGTCAGTTTAAGCGAGCGATAAATCACTGTTACGGATGGCTCAGCAGATAAAATAAAAAATGCCACTAAAATCAGAGCAGAAAACGCGAGTGTGGTCAAGAAATTTCTCAGAAGCAGAAGAGGAACTGCTTGTTATATAAGTGTTACACCGGAAAATGTAATCGAGTGCAAGATCACCGACAGTCAGAGGAATCAGAACAAGGCTTGCGGTTGTGAGAAAATTCAATGCAAACTGCATCAACACAGTAAGTTACACAATTTGCTTAGTTGTTAGTTTGTGTCCACATAGTGGGAATATATTTCCTTTTTTTTACTACAGATTCGTACTTCAGCAGTACTAAGGAAGAAGTATGAAAATATGAAGAAAAATATTCGTCACGCTGCTTCTAAGGAGAAGTTGCGTAAGGCTACGGGTGGAGGTCATGGTCCTGACAAATGGCGGCCAAAAACTGAAGCAATGGCTGAGCTACGAGATGTAATTGCGCTCTCCGTCGATGGGCGACGATGACGATGATAATTCGCCCGTAGCTGTCAAGGAACAGAGTACAATGCCGGATGATGTGGATCTTGCGATGAGTGACGATGCGTACGAGGTAGCATAAGTGTACGGGACAAGAAACGCAATGAATGCTTCAACTGAACTGGAAGTGCTCGATACCGATCTCGTTGGAGATTCCTCCTGCAAATCTCATCCAATTGAGGATAATCCAACTGCAATTGTCGATCCAAATCGAAGCATTAGTATTGCTCAAAAACAGGGTGAAGCAGTCGGCTACGATCTTACTGGTGATCCCTTCTGCAGATCTCCTTCGCTTGAGAGCGACTTAATTGCAATTGCCGGTCTAAGTCGGATTATAATCCTGCTCAAAAACAAAGTGATAAGTGGGAAAAGTACAGCCCTGCAATGTTGAAGCGTTCCATCAGCAGCATTCTGAAACCCCGTACGAAGGGCCAAAAATATGGCATCGAAATAGATCTCATAAAGAAGCTACTAAAACGAAGAGCTTCACCGATTTCAAGTCCATAACCGAAAAATTGATCTCGAATCAGCACATATCACTCTTCAAAGTTGTTCTCTAAATTGCTACAACAATACATGAATAATCACAGTTCAATTTAGTCGTTTTATTAAACACAAAAAGAAACGTGATTGCGCTAATGAATTAAGGTAGTTAAATATTGATTCGTTACACAACTTCAACTGGATGAAAATATATAAAGTTCTAAAGTGATCTCAATGCACTAAGAAGGTTGAATATCAAACATGAGTGGTTATAACTGCGAGAAATTTTTTTTAACAAAGTGGTCGCGAACAGAACCTGATGCGGTCCTGTCCATGTTCGGGTAATTTGGAACAACAGTTACAGCTAACATTTCTTCCAATCTGTCGTTTTCTTCCAGCAGTTGGCCTTCCTTGGCATCAATGGCAATATTATGTAATATTGCACAAGCCACAATAATGAGTTGAACTGTTGATATTTTTACTCGCATTCCCAACGCCGGTACAAGAAATCGTCGCTTCAATACACCATAAGAACGTTCTACAACGTTCCGGGTACGTATTTGGCTTTCGTTATACAACGTTTGAGCTGACGTTTCACAACGGAGAAAAGGTGTAGCCAAATATTTAGAAAAGATATCCGGAATCACCCACGATTATGAAATGTCCGAAATCTCCAAGTTCAAGCTGCATTTTCGATGTTGAATTACTGAAAATATGTTGGTCGTGTGATGCTCCTGGCCATCTTGCGACTATGTTTAATACTTTCAAGTCTGCTGAACTTACTGTTTGAACATTCAATGAAAACCACCATTTACGATTTTGGTAGAGAAAAGAAAATGTAATGTGCCGTTCAGTCTACGGGCTATATCACTTGATATAGACTAGCTTCATGTCTATGTTCGTACATCTACTTTTCACTGAAAATAATGAATCTGACGGTTCATATCAAGATTCGCTATATCAAGTGATATAGCTCGTAGTTTAAAACAAATAGAGTTAATTTCCACAACTTGATACCATTTTGTTAGGCGTGAGAAAGTTCAAAAACCATCTTTAACGATCAGTGTAAATTAACAGTGATTGGACGTACCAGATTTTTGCATTGAATAGTCAAGACTGTGTTAATAAGAGGTGTTTTTTTTTTAATTTTATTAAATCGATAGAGATTTTTCATAAGGGCCTAACTGATAAACGTAAACAATGAATCCTTCCGTAAAAGTCTCATCGCACAAAGGCTACCCATGCATGCATTGACTATGAACATGACAAATCCCAAATCAAATAACTTAGCTAACCACTGTAGTAACCGGTAAATCAGTGCATAGTGGATTCTGTTTTGTACGCGATTGCAGTGAAGTTGTAAAAATATTGATAGTTCGGTATAATTCACTGCTCTGCATTCTTTAAAATTTAGTTTATCTTTGGATCTTTAAGCTCCTGAGTATATGATTTTTATAGCAATTTGAATTATTATTTTGTTTATTGTTAATTTTGATATTGTTAATTTTAGTTTCTTAAATTTTTTATTCCTAAATTTTTTTAGATATTCATTTATTTTCATTCTCAGATTTTAAGAAAGGGGAAATGCCGGCTTTGGCGGGTTTTCATCTATTATTATCAGTTTTTTGTTTCAATTTGGAGAGACAATTCACAGAGTGTAAATAGAAGAATGTTGTGGCCGAGTTTAAAAATCTCAGAATTTTTAGATATTTAGATATTTAGAATTTTTGATTTCTAGTAGATTTTTAGATATTCAGATTTTTAGATTTTTAGATTCTTAGATCTCTAAATTTTTAGATTTTAAATATCTAGTAGATATTTGTATTTTTAGATTTTTGGATTTTAGGATATTTAGATTTTTAGATTTCGAGTGGATTTTTAGATATATAGCTTTAAATTTCTGAGATTTTTAGATATTCAGATTTAACGATAGTTAGATTTTTAGGTTTTAAGATATATAAAATTTTAGATATTTCGATTTTTAGATTTTTGGATTTTTAGACTTCTAGTAGATTTTTAGATATTTTGATATTAAGTTCTTTAGATTTTTAGATTTTTAGATTCTTAGATTTTCAGATTGTTGGATTTAAGATTTTTAAATTTTTAAATTTTCAAGCATTCTTAGATTTATAGATTTTTAGATTTTTAGATTTCTGATAGATTTTTAAATATTTAGATATAATAATTTTTTAATTTTAAATTTTTAAATTTTTATTGGATTTTTAGATTTTTAGATTTTTAGATGTTTAGATTTTAAGATTTTTAAATGTGTTGATTTTTTTTAGATATTTAGATATTTAGATTTTTAGATTTTTTAATTTTTAGATTTTTAGATTTTTAGATTTTTAGATTTTTAGATTTTTAGATTTTTAGATTTTTAGATTTTTAAATTTTTTAAATTTTTGATTTTTAGATTCTTAGATGTTTAGATATTTAGATATTTAGATTTTTAGATTTTTAGATTTTTAGATTTTTAGATTTTTAGATCTTTAGATTTTAGATTTTAGATTTTAGATTTGAAGATTTGAAGATTTGAAGATATTTAGATATTTAGATATTTTGATATTTTGATATTTAGATATTTAGATCTTTAGAGTTTTAGATTTTTAGATTCTTAGATATTTAGATTTTCAGATTTTTAAATTTTTAGATAAAAAACTCTTGGCTTTAGGACAAAGAATCCCTACTGAGCCCATGCGCCACGCCCACTTAGGACCTGTGCATAAACCACGTAGACTTATTTTTGACAATCTCAGACCTCCCCGCACTCCCCCCCCCCCACGTAGACTTTTCTCCATACACTTTTTTGAATTTTTGTATGGAGCGTAGACTTTAGTCAAACCTCCTCAGAAAAGTTACATATCAATATGAAGATTTTTAAAGACAGGTAAATTTTACCGATAGGCCGAATTTTAGATCCATAGACCCACATTTGAACACTTTCCCACATTTCCATAATAATGACAATTTTATTCTATTTGTAATTACTTATATATACCCCAACAAACATCGGTGTTGAATTAGAGCTTGTTCAAATAAATTTGGAGAAGCTATTCAGCTATTCTAGAAGAAACAGCTGAATAGCTTCTCCAAATTTGCTTGAACAAGCTCTAATTCAACACCGATGTTTGTTGGGACGCTTCTTAATTTATATTATGTTTACGCTTCTGAAACTGGTTAAGTTTATTAATAAAGACATAAGCCAAATTCCCCGTCGACTTGTGATGAACAAATTCCATAATGTTAAGTCTCATATATTTGTACACACACTGCTCCACGTCAATTCATCGACTTGAGTAATATAACACTATGGATATCCGGGTTTTCTATCAAAATATAATACTTGGAGTGATCCTTTAGTCTTATTATTGCACGTAAACGTCAAACAGGTAAAAGGGATAAGCATGAGGAAATGTCCAGGGGATAATTTATGCCCGCGCCGATCACGCCGCCGCCGCCGCCGCCAAGAACGACCGCGGCGTGGCGCCGGCTGCGCCGCCGCCGCCGTCTGAAAATACCATATACGCCGCCGCCGATTCAAAGTAGATCGGCGCACAGGTCTATAGTCATGCCGATATTTCATTGGTTAACCATCAATTCAAATAATATATAGCACAACGTTGGTCGACATTAGCTCGACGTTCGAATCACGTTTCTTTCTCTCACAGCTAGATGTCGTCACACCTTGCGCAGCACGAGCATAATGTCAAATTTATGCTTTTCTCGACTCTGTTGTCATGCTTTGTTTTGCTCCTTATCAAAGTCATATATACGAAAAGCAGCCATCAGGAAAGGTATGTCTCCTAAGTCGAATTAAGCTTAAATTTATAAATGGATGATAATTGTAATGGTGTTCAAATAGGATGCAGATCCGAAAACGTTTTCTGCCCCGTTCCTTGCAAGATGCACTGGCGACGGCATTCATGGCTGGCATCATACCGATAACTTTTTGGTTCGAAGTGTACGTGGTGATACCGGGCGTTCACGGGGCAGAATCCATGTTCAACTGGATTCACCTGGCTCCAGCGCTGTTCTTGCTGTACAACATCAGTGCCAACATGCTGGCGACTATCATGTGCGATACCAGCTGTGCTACCGAGATAATCAATGTGCCAACAAATGTAGCGGTTTCCTCTGGTTTGGGATCGGGCTCGTGGCATTTGTGTTCAACGTGTGAAGCAGTGGCACCACCACGATCGTGGCACTGCAACACGTGCGGGAGCTGTGTTCTTAAACGAGACCATCATTGCGTGTTCACCGGATGTTGTATAGGTCACCGAAATCATCGATATTTTATCATGTTTGTACTGCATCTATTTATAGCGACGTTTTACGCAAGTGTACTTAACAACTACTTCATCTGGTTTGTTCGCGGAGAAGAGTTCCGCAATTGGACTTCGCTTGTGAAGATCATTTTTCCACTGGCGATGCTCGTAATCGATACCTCAACGAAGCAGTATTATCTAGTCGTTTATCTAATCAACATGGTAGGAATGTTGTTCACAGGAGTGCTGTTGGTATACCACGGTCGTTTGATACTAAATGGAAGGGTGGTTCATGAGAGGAATTCCCACGAATATGATCTTGGGCGGTTGAACAATCTGAAAATGGTACTCGGTGAACGTTGGCATCTAGTGTGGCTATCGCCATTTTTGGAAAGCAAGCTGCCTCACGATGGTGTCAACTGGGATTTGATTCAGAAGGAAGTAGCGAAGAGTAAATAGACTAACGACCGGCCATACCTTAAAAGCACCCACGTTTGGATGTTTTATTTTGTATTTTATATGCAATAAAATATGTAAATTTTTCGAATTTTTCGTTTGATTTGTGATATTACAATCCACAACCTCTCTGGACAATATCATACAAATAATTTCTTTATTTTCAAAACAATTACAATCGGTTAAAAAAAAATTTCGACAAAATAACATCTTTAATCACATTGAAATACGTTTGCCTAACTCCACCTATGATTACATACACATTAAGATACTTTCGGGTTTTATTTGTGAATCTGCTAAACTGACTAGCGCGATTGTAACTCGGATAAGCACGAAATCTGTAATGGCAATCTTCGTCGCACCATGGCCAAATTTCCCTAACTTCCTCAAAACACCATTTCATCTGTGTTGGAAGTCATGCTACTGGCTCGGTTGGTTCGCTGTAACTGCAGCAGCTCTCTTATCAGCGCAGATTTCTCCCGTTCCAGTAGTGAAAGCTTTTCATTCTTCTGGTTCACCTCCTCGGAAAGCTGTACGTTCTGCTGTTTCAGTCGGTTGACCATTTCCGTCTGTTGTCCACCACCGATGGATGGGTTAGTGGAAGGTTGCGCTTGAGCCTGAGCACGCTGTTGTTGTGGTGGATGATGGAAGTTTATGGCACCCGGTGGACGAAGAGCGAGGTTCATGTGCATAGGGAAACCTCCACGTTCCCAGCTCTCGGCCAGCGTCATCAGGTGACGATTCACCTCCAGAACGCGTGCCCGTTGGAGATCCAAGCGTTCCTGGTGGGTATCGGTCCATGTTTCCTGAAAATAAGAGGGAACGGTTTAGTGAAAATGGTAAAATGGTAAATTAATCTTTTGTTGGGATTGTAGAAATTTAGAAATTACATTCCTTGTAGTTTCAGTAACAGATTTCTTAAAAGTAACATCAGATACCCCAAGTAACATTGCCAAAACCATCCAGATTTATTAGGTTGTATTAATGTTTTATGAAAGCCACTAGAAATCAATTTGATTTTATTATGAAAGTGAGGGGTGCCAATAGGTTTCAAATTTTAGTAAGGTATATGAGAACTTACACAGCTTCTTTACAACGATCTTCAAACCTTGTCTTCTAAAGTTCCTATTACTCCTATCAAAGGTTTTATGTTGACTTTATGAACTCGTAAAATGCTGTTATGAAATGCCGTTTTAGGACTGATTCGAATTATCTCATTATGGTCAGTTGAAAAGCATTTTAAAACCATTTTTCCTCCAGCATTAAACGACAAATTGGCATTGAGGAAAGTCACCACATGACCAAATAGTTTTATAGTAGCCACTGTGAAGATAATTTGGCTTTTTGCCAAAACTATGATTTCTTCCAATCGTTATATTGAAATATATGAAAAAATTGAAATGTTCACCAAATTTTAAATGCAACGCAAATGAACTGCAGAACAGAGACCAATTTCCATTCTTTTAGAAATACTTATTGAATTTCAAAAAAATTCAGGAAATTCATGATTAATTTATCGAATGTATTTGTATCAATTTTGTTTTTCTTGATGTAAACTTGCATAATCTCCGAGGCGCATGTATTTTCGGCTATTATCATGCCAATATTCACCATCAAATTATTGCGCAGATGATTTGGAACATGATACGCTATAAAAAAAACTCAATTAGTTTTGGATATTTTGCCATCAAACAGAATTTTCCGCAACACTAGAACTTTTTTTTCGATATTATTTACTGCTAAATGAATCAGAAGAGCAGAGAATCGAACAAAGCAGAACAACAAAAACCAACCACGATATCACCAACAATCAATATGCAACTAGCGATTTGAAATTGGTTCACTGTTGTAGAACCCCTTGGTCCGAATTACACATTGAAGCCAGCACCTTGTTATACATATTTGCGCCTTTGTTTTGATTTGCTGTGTTATTTTGACAGAATATTTGAGAGTGTGTTCGTGTGAGTTCATTATTAGGGGCGCATTATTAAGCTTGGGACCGAGCTTGGGACCGATGTTCTAGTACTGACTGAGCCAAGAAAAAAATCGTATTTGTATGGGACCTACTGGTCTTAGAGTTAGTCTATGATATCACCCTGAAGTTTGACAGCTCTGGCCATTTGGCCCTAAACTGGTTTTGATGGGAGCCAATAGGTTTTATGAAGGTTCTCAAGTGGTCATAACTAGAACATTTTCAAAATCTTCATTGTCTTGTAAAGTTTTTATAAATTTGTTTGCACAACCATCTATGGAGTGGGCCACTTTGTACACATTTCGGCTTTAGGATGCATAGAGGAGATGTTGGTGGACAAAACAGATTTGAATGTAGTTTTATCAACAAAGCCAGAAGGAGTGCTTTACGGCTGGAATAAATCTAAAATTGTTACTTGGGATGCTACGCTGAAGAAAACATAAAGCGGTATTTAAAATACTGACATTCGTTCTAATTTTTTTTTCGAATATTCAAAAATGGGTGTACTAAACACAAGTCAGTAACCATTATTATATACTGCACTTGTTGAAGTTTCTATCAATGCTTTTATTTGTTCGGCATAGTTTCAAAACCATCGTTATAAAAACAGCATTCTGATGAACTGATCCCAGGGGGAAATCATTAAGGATTTCGCTGTAGCTCACATGAATTTCAGTATCAGTGTGATGAACATTATGGTAAGAATGAATGCATCAACCTAACATTCTAACATTCAAAACTTCCATATCTAGACAAAATCGTCAAAAGGTCGAAAGTAACAATTGTAAACAATGACTTAAAATGTAAATTTCCTGTAAATGCCAAGTTGCTTACATCCTTATCAACTACGCACGGAAAGGCAATAAGGGAACGTCCATTAATTATGTCGCGCAAAATTTCTTTTTATCTATTCGAAATGGCTGTGGTAGATTAATGAAGCACGTTTCGAAGGTCAAAAAATTCAAAGAAGAAGCATTTGTTTACTTTAGGTCCTAATGAAAAATCTTTGTCGATTTCAGTTGTCAGGTGTCCCAAATTGTCAAAATCATGTGAACTATGGTTCATCTATATGTGGTTGAAAGCGACGTAGGGCCCCTGACTGATCCACAGTGCGAACATTTAAAGGTAATCATACCATCTAGCAGAGGTGTGAATGTCGTTCGCTTTCCCGCGGTGCACTTTGGAAACGTTAAGCTCCCTTTACCCGGTACCTCGCATTTTCTGTCTTGTCAGATCTGTCTTAACATATGCCAAGCCACCTGACATTTTTTCGATGCTGAGTTTAGCTCTAACAGATTTGTTAAGACATTTTTATTAAATTTTAACAGTCTCTAAAAACAATTTTATGGAATCGAAAACTAAAACAAGCATTACATTGGACTTCGTCATGTTAATTTAAAAAAATGTCTGCTTAAAAGTCTAACATTTCTGCCAATAAATATGTTTGAACAGATCTGTCTTCTGTTCTAACATATGTGTCTCCACTTGCCATATTCTTTGACAGTGACACAAATGTTAAGCCAGAAAATGCTAGTGGAGACACCGGGTTAGCTGCTAAACGAACAGCAGAGGGAGCGCCATAGGGCGCATTGTGGTGGATGTCAGTAAAACCCCAATTATGATAACTGGCTGCGAAAAGGATAACGAGTGGTACTGTTGCATTCGGGCTGGCTCCTGTATCGTCTCCCTCAGTACTGCCGGGTGACAACGAGCAGGAAATGGAGAGGTTCCAGCGGCACAGGTTGTCTCCATCCCATTAAAACCTTGGCAGGTCTCCAGTACGTTCCATTCTCCACCGCCGGACCTCGCCAGGTGGGCGGAAGTAGGCTCAGATGATCCTATACCTGGCTTATGCTGATCAGGCTCTGAACACGGTTCCCCATGAAGGGCCGTGTCCAGAGCTCGAAAAAATTGACACCCATCGTGAATGACAAGTAAAAAAAAATTCAGTGTGTACAATTTTCGATCTCTTCATTTCGTGCTATCAGTCACGCAATATATTCGTGTTTACTTATTTTGCTGTGCTCAGTCATTCCGTTGTCCTTGTGTTCCACACAACCTATTCACACCACTGCAAAGCACACGGCTATTCAAGCCTCAAGAGATTTTGTTCGTGAGTGATTTTTTCTGCCACACGATATAAAATATTCCCGAACATGGCTGAAGGCAAAAAAAAAGCCAAAAGGTGGAGAAATCGCTACAGAGTTTGTGGGGCATTTTGGTTTTTTCCAATTCATTGATTCTCCAAATGAAATACTCCACCCTATCTAACATGGGGGAAGGGACCTCCAAGCGGGCTAGGTAGTTCCCGGGCGAAAAGGCACCTGACACTTCTAAGAAGCAGATAGTGTCCGACGCCTCCATAGGGAAGAAAACCTATGCGAACGTGGTGGCGGGGTCAGAGGGTCCATCCTCGCAACTAGCTTCAGCTGGCCGCGAAGAGAGAAGTCCCGGCGCCAAACCCAACGCCAAAGTCGGTCCAGCTCGAGTATTGTCTAAAACGTTGAAAGGGGCCCGAGCGGTAGGGCCCCAACAGCAGTAATAATTAGCACGGAAGCAGACGTTAGTGCTAAGAGGGGCGTGGCAGAGATAGACACTGGACCAAGTTCCAGAAAAAGGGGAATGAAACGAAAAAAGAAATCGAAAAGTAACAAGTGGCCCACAAGCGTAACCGTGGAGAGGCCCTCATCGTCAGGACCGAGGCGTAAAAGTACTCCGAGGTCTTGAAAGCGATGCGCGGCAAGGCTAAATTGGCGAGCCAATGTGTGGAGTACATGCCGTACCCGCACCGGCGAGATGCTCCTGGAGCTAAGAAAGGCGACAGAACTAAAGGGCCCGGCTTATAGAGACCTGGTAAAACAGGCCTTAGGGAAGGTGTGAAGGTACGCGCCCACATCTCACTGGTGACGATCCAGTGCAAAAATCTCGATGAGATCACCGAGATAGATGAGATCTCCACTGCACTTAAGGAACAGTGCAAGGTTGAGGTTGCCGCCGCAGACATACGACTGCGGAAGGGTCCACTCGGGAGGTGGCAACGATGAGAGTAGCGGCAGCCGACGCGGACGCGGCGTTAAAGTGGCGAAGGTGAAGGTGGGATGGTCGATGCCCACTTAGCCTGCACCAGTCACCGAAGGCATGCTTCAGATGCCTAAAGGACGTGCACATGTCTGGGGAATGCAAAGGCCCAGATAGGAGCAACATGTGCAGAAGGTGTGGCAGCAAAAGCCACATGGCGTGGGACTGCAACGGTCCCTCCAAATGCTTGATGTTTGCCGAGAAACCGAACAATAAGCACGTTATGGGGAGGGGTGGGGGGAGGCGGATTTTGCATTGCCCAACCGCTAAGGGTATTCCAACGAGCCAATCGTAATGCAGGTAACCCAACTAAACCTGAACCATTGTGAGGCCGCCCAGGAACTGTTGTGTCAGACAGTTCGCGAGTCAGCATCGGATATCGCCATAATATCCGACCCATACCGCATCCCAGCCGACAAAGGGACAGCTCCAATATGGCGGCATTATGAACGACGGGCAAGTACCTGGTTCGGGAGGTTGTGTCTAGCACAAACGAAGGCTTCGCGGTTGTAAAAGTGAATAGAGTGTTCTTCTGCAGCTGCTACGCACAGCCGGTCGATTGAACAGTTTTCCAATATGCTCGATCGTATGAAAACTGAGCAAACTGGCATAAGCCCGTTGGTAATAGCGGGGGACTTTAACGATTGGGCACTCGAGTGGAGGGAGCAGCCTTACCAATCCCAGGGGCCAGATTCTTCTGGAGGCCTTGGCTAAGCTCAAGGTGGACCTCAATTTCAACTGCTTCTATTTAATTTCACTGCTTCCCGTACTCTAACGGACCCATCAATACATTCTGTTCACATCTTTGATTCTAGTAGAAATTTCTGTTCACTCCTAGGATCTCATGTTCCCAGGGAAGATATTTCCATTTCAAAACATTAAAATTAATACCGTACGTCACGCAGTAAAACCATAATTAGCAAATTATACTTCCTATGATTTTGAATTTTTTTTTTTCGAGATTTACATATGAACAGTATTTTTGAGTTAAAATTGAGATCATGTAAACGAAAATACGCAATTTAAAATAAGTGAACAGTAAGATCAATGAAAAATTGTAATTAAAAACATAAAATTACAAAAAATCTTAAACGAAAGTCTGAAACACCATGCAGTTTGGAAAATGTTGATTTTAAACGACTGTTTGAATAACTTAAATAAATCTGAATGCAAATACTTGTTTCCTGTTCCGATAAACCGTCACGTCACAATACATAGAATTAAAAGAAAACATACACAGAAAAAAAAATTAATTTTAACAAGCGCGTAAAATTTTCGCTCGTTTAATTCCAAGCCAAAGGAGGCGTAAACAACGCAATTGGTTGTAGTCCTTGATGCGCCATACAACTATGTTTGCAATCTTTCATACAACAGGCTTGATTTGGGCGTTATCTGGCTTAAATTTACATAAAATATTCCATTATTTTCTGCCAAATCTAGCATTCCTTTTATGTGCATTAGATACGCAGAAAATTCAATGTTTCTTTTTATCAGTGTAGCTTGGAGTTACGTATATCGAATTAACTGTAAAATTAACTGAACAATAGTACATACTTTTCAAAAGTAAACATTGAATTTTCTGCGTTATCTAAAACACATAAAGGGAATGCTAGATTTCGCAGAAAATAATGGGATATTTCCTGTAAATTTAAGTCTGATAACGCCTGAATCTAGTCTATTTTAAGAAAAATTGCAAAGATTGGTGTATGGCGCATGAAAGGTTGCAAACAATTTCGTTGTTTACGCCTCCTATGGCTTGGAATTAAATGAGGGTAAATTGTAGGCGCCTATTAAAATTCAATTTTTTTCTGTGTATGTTACCACGTTTTTCAGCTCTTCAGGTTACCAAATTTCGGAGAAAAAAAAGAGTTCCATAATCAACTAGTAGTCGAGACTTCAGAAATGCATGGGGTAAAGTTGAAATGATTTCAATGAAAGATCGTCCGGTACCGGTAATTTTCATAGTGGCACAGTACATTTATTGCACATGAATCTCGACTAACTATGCACACAACTTTTGACCCGCACCAACCCAAAATACTCATGATTGCACTCACCATATGCGCTCCGGACCGGCCCAGATACTTGATCTTATCCTGCACGATGGACAGCTGTTTCAGATACCAATCGCGAGCCTTCTCCACCGCCGTCAACCCCTGCAGCAGGATGTCTTTCTCCTGTTCGATCTGCTTGAGCCGCTTCAGCATATTGTAATCGACGCCATTCTGCAGCGTATGCCTTCGGGGCTCGCGTCGTCTGCTGCTGCTTCCTCCGCCACCTCCGCCACCACCGTTCTTCTTCTGGTACAGACCGGTCGTATGCATACCCAACGAGGGTGATGAACTCGTGTTGGAGAGGTCAATCTGCCCGTCGGCTGACCCACGGGTCAACCGGAGATGCGTTTTATCCGGTTTGTCCGTTTCATTCATCAGAAGCGACATTTGCCAGTTTTGAAGAGCGTTGCGGATTTCCGCTTTGTCCATGTTCGAATTGACTTGCACTGGTTGAGTTCGTTCCAGGTTCAGCGACACTCGAGGGGGTTTGGGGGGACCGAAAGCACCCGGAAGGATAATTGGCGGTGGCTCCAGATCTAGGTCACTGTCTGGATTCAGCTGTGGCATACTGAGTGTCTTCTGTGCTGGCATGGCGTTGTTCGGCCTAACCGTTGCTGTGTTGGCACTAGTGCTATTCCAAGAAGGTTTTGATATGGTATCCAGATCGAGCAAGGGTGCGGAGGGAGGCCGAACGGAAAGTTTAGTTGGGGAGAGGGGTAATTTTTCTGACTCTTTGGAGAATCGAATCGTTCTACTTGCTTCGGTTTGATTGCGTACCAGGCAAATCTTGAGCCCACTGCAGAAACGCTCGAATGAGAGCAACCCATTAGAAGGCGTAACTTTGCGCAAGCTATCAATTACACCTCGCGGCAGACCCTTGGAGCCATCGTCCTGCCAACGGTCTTCGATATCGGCCAGCTTCACCAAACCAGTTTTGTCGTCGTCCATAATATCGAACAAGGTTCGCATAGCAGACACGAATGGCTTCGGTAGTCCTTCAACGATACCGGTAATGCTGGCATCCTGTTGCTGTTGCGGCGGATGTTGTGGTTGAGCTGACTGAGGCTGGTGAAGTTGATTATGCTGCTGATGATGCGAAAGGTGGTGATTGTTCAAATGCACCCCATTGAAACCGCTGACACCGTTAAGTGTGAGAATATTTTTGCGAATACGGTTCGTCGTTGCCATCACGTTTCACTGTTCACTATTCGCTGTTCTTCTAGTCCATTTTTGTCCGTCTACGACCATTCACAAAATAGAGGTTAAACTGTTTTGGGGACGTCTGGTAAGGCTGACTACCTATTCATATGGGGGTACAGGAATGTTGAAGAGGGAAATTCACACTCGAAACATTTATGTATTGGCAAACGCAAGGCGCCAAAGGTGTGCAGCATCAAATGGGGAGCGTGCGGCATTGAGAGCCTAACATTCGAGATCACAACATTTTTTCGAGTCTCCCTTTTGGTGCTATTTGTTTGTTCACTTTTCGCACTGAGTAGCAGTCTTAAACGTTGGAGTGAGCTGGGGATGTTCCAATTATTGATTCAGTATAAATTTAGGATTTTTTTTTTATCAGTTTATCTAAATTTAGAAGAAGTTTTGGATAAAATCAAAAGAATATTTACGAGTTTTCAGGTATGGAAACTATGTTCAGGATATCCCTTATGGATTTCCACACTAAAGCCACATGATTAGAGGTACACAAAATACCGCTACTTCATTTCAATTTCAGTTAGCAAAATTACTGTGAAACTATTTTATACTGACGATGTACTGAATTTTCATAGTATTTATAAAAATGCATACCCGAACAAAAGGAAATAACCAAATAATTTCAAGTTTTGTTATTCAGTTACGCTGTTTTTATAACAGACGTTGTTAGAATTTAAATCGCAGATGAACTTAATATAACAGAAATTGTAACAAAAAATCCTCAAAATGTAACAAAATATTGCGGCCTAGGATATAGATACAACATAAACAAAACAACAACAACAATATCGTGTCAGCTTATGTTAGAATTAATTTATTTCTTTAAGCAGATTGCGCCTCGCGGGACATAGTATCTTAATTTGTTATAGGTATGTTATACAATTATCCTGATGAAACCGTTTTCAGTTAATTTAGGTCATAATCAGTTAGCCGTAACAAGGTTTGTTATAATATTGTTATTTTTATGTTAAACCCTTCTGGTCGGAAACGACATGGTTTAAGACAAAACATGTAATTTTTAAGATGTTTGAGATAAACGCTTAATAAAATAGCCCAATAAATCACAAACAGTACGTCCAATCTTATTGGTATTAACATATAAGTTAAAGAAAATCTAATTGTTCAATTGTAAACATTGTTCTCCATTACATATTTTCGTTGAAATTTAAGTCAAATTATCCCGAAAATACACTTACACTTAGAAAGTTGCACACCAAGACCATTTCTAAAGAATCATATCAAAAAGTTATTCTCACGAACAACTCACAATGTAAAAATCATGAAACTATTATTTTTTTAGAAACTTTAGTTGCTTCATCTTAATATAACTTCAATTATTCTTCATTAGTTAAGTACACGCTTAGAAAATAATACCAAACTCGGTTGAATTTTTACTTTCTCGCAATCTGTCAAATTTACCGAATAACTCGGTTGACAAAAATAAATCCAATCAGCAGTAAACGAACATCGTTTTCCTCAAACATTACCGAACTCTGTCAAACAAAGCGACTTTTTTTGTTGCAGTTACGGAATTTGGTTCTTTGTGGCAAAGCTGGAATTTCGGTTGAAATAGCTTCGAATTTCATAGTAATAAACCAGTTGTGTTAGTTATGCTTATGACAGACATACACAGATAAAAATAAATATTGAATTTTCTGCGTTATCTAATGCACATAAAGGGAATGCTTGATTTGGCAGAAATTAATGGGATATTTCATGTAAATTGAAGTCAAATAACGCCTGCATCTAGCCTGTTGCATGACAGATTACAAACATTGTTGTCTGGTGAATGGAAGATTGCATTCGTTGTTTACGCCTCCTTCGGGTTGAAATTAAACGAGAGGAAATTTTACGCGCTTGTTAAAATTAATTATTTTTTTCTGTGTACAACGTTGACCGTTGTACGAACTATCAAATACTTTAATCCAGTACCAAAAAACAAGAACGAGACTAAATGAGTACAACCAGCGTCTGGATAGTTCTGATGAAAATCAATATATTTTTTGGCTCAGGAAGTACTAGCACACCGGTTCCAAGCTCGGTCCCAAGCCTAATATTCTGTCAAAATAATAGAGCGAATCAAAACAAGGCCAAAGATACTAGTACCGAAAGGTACTGAAAAGCGCAAGAGTGAATAGCAAGGTGCAGCCTCAAAAGTGAACTTTGGAACTAGGGGTTCTACAACAGTGAACCAATTTTAAATCGCTAGTTTCATATTGATTGTTGGTACAACCATAGACTAACTATAAGACCAGTAGGTCCCATACAAAAACGATTTTTTTCTCTGCTCAGTCAGTACTAGAACATCGGTCCCAAGCTCGGTCCCAAGCTTAGTAATGCGCCCCTAATAATGAACTCACATGAACACACTCTCAAATATTCTGTCAAAAAACACTGCAAATCAAAACAAAGGCGCAAATATGTATAACAAGGTGCTGGCTTCAAGGTGTAATTAGGACCAAGGGGTTCTACAACAGTGAACCAATTTCAAATCGCTAGTTGCATATTGATTGTTGGTACAACGCTGTACGTTGTATATTTATCCCAGGCATTTTATTGTTTATTGATCCAAATAATCTTCATATATTACTAAACGTGCATTTTTCTGTTGTAGTCTCTCGGTAATTTTTTCCATTTTCATCTGACAGTACGAATTTTTTTTCGCAAACAGACATTCTTCACGCACACGCGAGATAAAATGGCTGATGGTTTTTCAGTCCTTATCGAATCAGCTAAAATAACCGAGTTTTCAGTAGACATAGGCGTCGTGGAATTGACTCGAAGAGAACTGTTTGGCACTCAAGAATGTTCAGCGAATGTTCGGTTCAGTAAACCGAGTTTTCTCGGTTTTCGTGTACCGAACTCTTGAATATCCCGGCTTTACCGTACTGTTCGGTTCATCTTTCATTTTTATCTGTCAAATATAGTATATAGTAACCGAAACTCGGGTTTGGCTCTAAAACTACACCCTGAAACAGCATATATAAACGATTTATTCGGGTTCGTGTTGGTAACCGATGTGTCTCGGTAGAAAATCGAACCAAGGTTGACGTTATTTTCTAAGTATGTAGTTTTGAGAAACCAAATTGAAAAAACAGCATAGATTGCAAAGACAACTATCCACCAATTTCTAATTTTATTATGGTTTTTCAAGAAAAGATTATTTCAGTGTATAGTGTTTCTTACAAATCCACGAGGATCGCAGCAAGCCGTGCTTTGAAACTGACGTGTTTTGTTTTTGCTGCGTCGTTTTCGCCAACAAAAATCAAACAATAATTCGTAATTTAACTTTAACTAACAGTGAAATCATAAAATATCCGCGTGCTTTGGGAAACCTGTAGTTAATACAATCGATTCCAAAGAAGACCAGTGCGTGTAGAAAACGGCCATTTACTTATCAGAAGCAGCAAACGAAGACAATGCGCATGCGTGCGGGAAAGGCTGCCACATAATTTCAGATGCGTTCACCATGTGGTGTACAGAGTTTTCTTATGCAGGTTACATATATAACGGGCGGTTTGGCCAGGTTAATTTTTGCGCTTATTTTGTCGGGAGTGCATGAAATTAATTACGAAGCAACGTCGAGAATTTTTATGTTTACGAATGAACAAGAGAGTGTAACGAAGGAAGCGGCAATTGGTGAGATGTATCTTACTAGAACCACAGAGAACAGACATCCAAGTCAAATTCAAAAACTGTGTAAGAAATTTAACGGCCATTTCATAATTGTAATTAACTGGCAATATCGTGGCGGCGCTGGCATCGCCACCCATTGACCAGCTTGAAATCTTATTCATCAACTAAATTTTTTTGGCAGTTCAGTTCTTTCACCGCACGGTCAACGAATCTTACCCATGTTCGATTAAAAATCGCAAGTGGCCACAGCCCGAGAGATGGCAATAGTGTTTTAATTTGAATCATTACACAAGTTTTTTTTGGAAATATATTCTAGTTTGGATGTCTGTTCTCTGTGCTAGAACTATATAACGTCAACCTTATTTTTAAACAATACCAAATACGTGCCTGGTTTGGAAATTTAATATTTCCAAATCTGGAAGTGTGTTGCAGTGCCCTTATCCAAATGATACCGGTAATGTTTACATGTGGAGCTTATTGTATGTGAAAGTAACCTCGGAATGGGCGTGACTCTCCAGACATTCTGAAATGGGTTGCTGGATCTGCAGTAGAGCTATCACTTCCTAGCTCTCCGATTAAAGCTGCTTGCAATGGTCACTTGAGGGATTGTTGTAAACAGATTTCTTCCATAATACCATTGCCGGCCAATGAGTGTTAGATTGTACACACACACACATAGTGTTTCTTACAAAGCCCCGTTGATTATCTACAATTTCTGCTAAGAAAAAATATCATTACAGTAAACAGTGCACGATTTATGATATTTTGAATACTTCTTCTTCTTTCAGCATTTCAAGCTTATTGCTTATACAATTCGCTTATTGCTTGCTCTCAACTTAGTGTTCTAAACAGTGCTGCAAATAGTCTTTCGATTCAATGCTCTAAATTTTCCAACAACTCGTTCCAGAAGCTGATTTTCCAAATAGCACGTATGAAAAAAATGTGGTGCTTGATAAGTTTCATAAATTTGATTCGGAATGTATTGTTCTAAGTGTTAAACCTAAGATGTGAGAGCGCAATATCTGAATATTCAAATTCATTTGAATAATTAACACTCAATTAACACTTTATGTATACCAGTTAGGGCAATACACTGTTGGACAAAGTTGTATAATTTGTCAAGAGCTTCAATTTTACCATACACCATGTTCATAAATTCAGCTGTTGAACAAAGTTATCGGTAAATTTATCCAATTGCACGAAATGTCTTTTTACAGCACTGGTTCTGAATCACTTCCACAGTTATTAATTAAGAGCTTGCGATGCCAGGTACCATTTTTGCATAAGGATGATTGTGTGGCAAGTACAATCATACCCTCTGCCCAGGGAGTCGAGAAATTTTCCTTGACGAAAAATTCCAAGACCAGACTGGTAATCGCACCCAGCCACATTCAGCATCGTGTTGCTTTGTAGCTGTGCCTTTACCGACTGAGCTAAGGGAGTGCCCATTTTGAATACATATTACACAAGACATCACCGCCCTTTTCAAACATAACTCTTGAGTCAAAGTTTTGTTTCGATCAAGTGGAAAAACATGATTTTCCATATCGAAGCCAAATTTTCAACCAAATCGGACAGGATCAAGGAAGATTGTGATTTTTTCTGGCTGATTTAACATGGAAAAGCTCATACAAGTTAAAATACCTAACATCTAATTTGCAAAATAATGTTCTCGCGACCAAATCTGGTAAAAAATCTTCGACCTATTACTCTCAAGTCCCTACATATTTACTTGATCAGTTGAGTAATAAGTGAGGAACTCATTTGATTAGATAATTATTTCTTTGAAATGTTGGCCACATCCTTAGCAACTTATTTACTAAAAAGAAAGTTCTTTTGCAATGCTAATCGAGCATACTCTGATTTTTTTAACAGAAATCTCAACAGCCGAACATTCAGGTAATCCAATTTAACGGATTTCGGTAAAAATTAACAAATTCCGGTAAATTTTTTACAGATATCTGTAAAATTTCACGGTAGTAAAAATTAATAACAAATGATTAAATAAGTATGCAAAACATTCCACCGCATAATATGTATCGAAAGACATCGAAATTAACGAAAAAGGAACTTCCCTTTAAAATAAACGCAAAATGTCGTCAAAATAAAATCCCGATTTGCTGAAGATCTCATGATATTTTCAAAGAGTGGAACATCCCTAGCTCTCCCAGTATCTCCGATCGTGTCCCATCATCGTATCACTTAAGCTATTCACTTCACTCAATTAACTCCAACTGCTTACATTTTACAGTTAATGACTGCCTCCTGACGACTGCCAGTAGTAGTCAATGCTGCTGCTGAGCCATTCGGTGACACACATCAGCAGAGTCTGGTCGGAATACTCGCCATGCGCCCCAAGAGCATTACTACAGCCACCGCAACGTCGCTCTCCGTAAGTCACAGCCAGCAAGGAGGCCAGATCGAATTTGCAAACAATACCACAACAGCGTCGGCATTGGATAATTGCATTCCCAACTGAACAACGCACAAGATGCTGCTGCTTGTTGCTCCTAGGTAATAACAGAGCCAGGCTGCCTTCCTCTCCGATATTTCGGCGAATGCGCGGATGGATGCTGGCTGAGTGTGCCCGCGCAGGAAGAGAGCTTTCAAATCCGTGTGTTGATCACTTTGTTTCTTCGGCTTTAAATTGAGCCAACAATGACCGCTTAGGTCTTTACGATTGTCGTCGTTCTTCAACAGCTTAAATTGAAATTGCGGGTAGGCGCGACGAAAACAGATTCATCCGAAAGCGTGAAGTCGCCAAAAACAAAAAAGTCACGCAGAATGAGTGAGCGGCTTAAATTTGAATCGTGTACTTCACCACTCTCAAAGCGGGACCGGACCCAACGTCGATGACCATGTTCCCAACGATAGAAAACCGAACGACCGAGGACCGCGCCGTCACTGCGCAAACTAAACCGATCGAGGGAATGTGCAAAACTATACTAAAAAGGCAGGTTTAAATTTTTATGTTTTGTGCCACACTGCACAGGCTTCGCCTACTAAACGACAAGACAAGAGGTGAATGTTTTGGTGAGTTGGTTCCGAAGGGATGGAAGACGCAGGTGTGGCAATCGTGAGAGTAAAGTTCGATCAGCCACGGCTTTGCTCCCTGTGGAACTTTTATGCCTACATGTGATCGGTTGAAATATGCTATTTCTCTCAGTTGGAGCATAAATGAATACACACATGTATGCGCACTAGGGCGGTCGGTTTTGCAGAAGTGTTTTGCCAATTTTTAGTTTTTAGTTTGTAGATGAGATTATTGTCCAATTTCTGTGGAATTTATTCAATTAAGCTTTTTCAATTATGGTCTCCCATTTCAGGTGGACACCTAATTGTCAATATTTAAATTCAAAAGCTTCAATATGGTATGAAGGTTTAGCTCCTTGTTTTGGAAAACTAAAGATGCTGAAGCAGGAGGTGGTGGATATATTTTGGGTTGAAATTATTCTTGACTTCCTGGGCATAGAGTATCATCAGGGCCTGAATAGTCTAGTTGAACAAGAAAGTAGGTTTTCACGGAAACAAATCAGTCCCTTTTTCACGACAACTTCTGCAGCGAATATTGTGTTTGCTGCATATAGTAACTTCAAGAAAACCGAGCTTGTCAAATCATTCACAGCTTTACCAAGCGACACGATCGGTCGTGTTTTTCGCTCCTCGCAGTAAAGTTTTTCTCCTGTTTTTCCCTCGCCCAGCTTTCTCGCGATTGCGTGTTCGGTTCGCGACCTATCGCCTGCGCTTGCTCATCTTTTGCTGGTGGCAAAGCAGAAAAGTGCGTTACGCAAAGTTCGGAAACATTTCTCGCTCGACCTGTTGCGCGTGGCAGTGGGTCGAAAAAATCGATCAACGGTGACATCTGCTCCCGAATCATTACCGCAACCGGAGCGGCTCAAAGCGGCTGCGCCACGATGACACCGATCCAGTGGATCCGAACGCTCGTCTACTAGCGAGCAATCAATTTGCCGTGCTTCGCGATCCAGGAGGTGCCAAAGAAGGTGAAAGTTCCCCGCTTTTCACCACATCCAAGCGACATTGCCGCTCTCAGGACCGAGCTTGCAGCTATCGAACCATCCGCTGTACAAGCTGTGCAGTAATGGTATTAAGGTAATGTGCTCGACGGAGGCTGACTACCGTGCTGTCGGCGCTCACCTAGTCGCCAAGCAGCATGAATTTTACACGCACGATGTACCGGAAGCAAGCTCTATGAAGGTGATCCTGCGTGGTCTTCCGGAACTCACTCCGGAATCAATCATTACCGAGCTGCAAGCGGCGGCACTAAAGCCCCAGCAAAGGTGTTTCCCATCAGGCGCCAGCAACACGGAAACTACCGGGACCAACTTTATCTGGTCCATCTTGAGAAGGGATCCGTCACGATGCCGGAACTTTTGAAAACACGGGCCTATTCAACGCCATCGCCGAGTGGGACCGGTATCGTCCAAGACAAAACGACGTGACGCAGTGTGGCAACTGCCTTGCTTTCGGCCACGGCACTCGAAACTGCCACATGAAACCGCGATGTGGCAAGTGTGCCGGAGCACACGCCACCGGGATTGTGCCCCGATGGACGAAGGTGCCCCAATGAAGTGCGCCAACTGCGGTGCAAATCGTGAGAGCAGTAACCGAACCTGCCCCAAACGTGCGGAGTTTTTGAAGCTATCCGGAAAGAAGGCATCCACCAAGTCTCGGCCTGCTCAACGCCGTCCACCACCTCCGATGAACGATGAAAATTTCCCGTCGCTTCGGTACCAGGTGCCAAACCTGCCACCGATCCCACTAAATCACCGCCATGCTAACCGCCCGTCAGCTTCGGTTCATCATCGTTTCGAGTGCAGCTGCCGCCGCCCCCAACACGACTCCTCCTCCAGGCTGGGCAATCCGAGTTGCAGTACCTCCACGCAACCACCCGTCGATGGACAGCTCTACGACTCCGGATCAAATGGTGGAGTTCAGCAAGAGCTCTATCGCCAACTACGTTCCTGCCGCTCCGGCGAGGAACAGCTCAGCTGTCACAGTCCGTGACAATGAAGTTCTCGTTCAAACATGGACCGTAAACGCACCATCAGCATCCTCAACTGGAATGCTTGTTCCATCCGGAACAAAACTTTTGAGCTCGGTGACTTCTTAACAGGAAGCACACCGACATCGCCATCGTCACCGAGACACACCTCAAACCGGAAGTCAGCATCGTCATCCCAGGATACCGGATTGTGCGACTTGATCGTAGCGGCCCTGGCGGAGGAGGAGTCGCGATCGCTCCTGCGCTGCTGGCCATCAACCGCCACCTGCTTCCAGCTTTCAGCCAGGCAGTCCATCGAAGCTACCGGAGTCTGCGCCGTCAACGGCTGGCGCGCCCGACTCACCATCATCGCGGCCTATTGCTGCCCGGGCGTTGTGGCACCAACAACGGAAAACGAACAACGCGTCCAGCCACGAAACGACATCCGTAAGCCAACTCGGAGGCAGTGCGTTCACCACCGCCGGTGACCTAGCGTGCAAACACGAAGCCTGGGGGAACACCCGGCGGAATCGGAACGGAATACTCCTGCAGGAAGACCTGGAAGAGGTGGACATTACACACCGTCCTGGGCCCGGATACCTCCGCAACCCTGGCTGGAGCAGATCCGGGGTCCATTCAGCCAATCGACATCTTCTCACCAATACGTGGTAACGCAACATCGCCCAGCCGATCGTACACCGGTGAGCTCAGCCTCGACCACTATCCGGTGGCATTGGCCGAACCAGGTCCTCGGTTCAACTGTGCATCGGAATCACCAGACGGAACTACCATCGCGCCAGTTGGGAGAGGTTCCGACAACACGCCGACGACGGAAGACGATTTGATTGCGTACCTGGATCTCGGTTTCGATGACACGAACACAGCCGCAGAGCATCGCGAGCGGCCGGATTCCCATGCCTGGGAAAGCAACATGTGTACCGCGATAGATCAGGTGAGTGACTCCAGCACCATTGGATAGACTCCACCAAAGATTTAGTCACAATTGCGGCACGTCATCTTGAAGGCAATACCAGCGAACTGGTTTGCCAACGCCAAACGTCACTGTAGCCGAGCGACTGCAAACATTAGCGTCAGAATTGCGGGACCTCTAGAAGCATGATTTTCGCAGGGAACGTCGCTCTTCCAGATTGCGCGGTTGCCCTGGAAGATGACAAAATTTTAAAAACTAAGCCAAGGCCCATTCCCACCGTTGACCGGATTGTGGAGACGCCACGACTGCGGGATTGCTGATAACACCGTGCAGAGAAGCATGACAAGTCAACACTTTCGTCAGCTCTGCCAACTACCAAAATATCGCCGTCTGCACAACAGAAGCTGCTGTTAGCGCGCTTATAACTAACATCGACCAAAGTCTCAACGATTCTCCGAAGATTTATATCTCAGCGATTGGTTTGCTGGATTGCCAGACGGCGACTCAAAGAACATGAAGGCCCCAGGTTTCGACAACATCATGAACTTGGAGCCTGCCAGCAATTGGAGCCCCCCAGTTCTACAACCATCTGGCAGTGGTGTTTAACCAATGCTCTCCGTCTTCAGCCACTTCCATCGTGCTGGAAGTCAGCCAAAGTCATCCTCCGGTTCAGGAAGCCCGCAAAGGAAAAGATCCTCTCATGTTCCCGGAAGCTACTAGACCAATCAGCCTTCCTCTCAGGTCTATCTAAACTGTTTGAGAAAGCGATCTACCGTCGGCTTCTAACATCTGCTAACGAGCTCAATATCCTGTTGGATGAGCAGTTCGGCTTCAACGGCATGGTCGCTCTACAGTCCATCAACTGAATCGAGTCATGAACATCCTCGAGGCGGAACATGTCTGCTTCGAAAACATCACGGCGTGGCCCTTCTCGATATCGAGAAGGCCTTCGATAATGTGTGGCATGATGGCTTTCGGTGTACAAGCCTGCAAGCGATGACAACCTTCCACACTTCCTGGTGAAGATTGGCAAAAATTATCTCTCCGACAGGACGTTCCGAGCTCTCGCTGCATGGTGCAGGTTCCGCGTGGTCAGGGACTCTCTCCGCCGGTGTTCCGCAGGGAAGTATCATCAGGTCCACTTTTGTTCAATTTATTCACCTCGGATGTACCCCGCTGCCTCCTGCGCTGGATCTCTGCCGTTGTTCGCCGATGATACCGCAGTCAGTCCACAATGCGGTAGGGTAATAAGAGCGCTTGACGCGCGAAACCGCGGCAAGCCTCAATGTTCTGTCAGAATACTTCACTCAATGGAAGATTTGTATCAGCGCAGCGAAACCCCAGGTCATCTCGTTTCCACATTCTAACTCACCCAGACTTAAATCCGCCTTCTGAGAATTGTAAAATGAAGCCTGATACCACACAACGGTGGAATGGACCAAATCAGCTGTCTATCTTTGGTAGACACTGCTAGACAGCAAGCTTATTTTCAGGGATCAGGTTGACAAAACTGTCACAAAATGTGATACTCTGTTGAAACCACTGCACCCATTGATCAACAGAAGGTCTACATTATCCCTTAAAGTAATGCTTCGCTGCCTACCAGCAAATTATACTTCCGGTCATCGAGGCATGCAATGCCAATCTGGGAGGTTGTGCCAAAACACATCTCCTGAAACTTCAGAGAGTACAAAACAAGTTCTCAGGATGATAATGAACACCTCCGAGGACAAGAACATCTGAGGTCCACCGTCTGGCCGACATAAAAATGCTCGACGACGCTTTGGTGAGTCTATCAATCGGTACAGGGCACGCTGCTCTGACATCGGATCACCAGAGCTCATCAGGAATCTGGTTCCCCACCCCTAGAGTTTTCTGCACAATGCAGTTTTAGTTGTAGATTAGGCAGGTTATCAAAATTTAACAAACAATGCCCCAAGGGCTGCAAATCTGTACGTACTTCATGTGAAACGCCGACACACTAAATCCCACCAGGCACAAACAATCTCATTAACAAAGCTGAAGAGCCCGTTGGGCTGAAACACTCTAATCTGTAAAATGAAGCCATATACGACAAAAAAAAACTGATAAATAAAAGCGTATTTTACTTTACTATAGAGCTGTCAAATCATCAGGTAAAGTGGATTATTTTGTTTTTTTTTTGAAATTCAAACTGAATACGAAACTGAATTTTAACATTTGTTACATCTCAGTATGAATCAAATAGAATATTTAACTTAGAAAGGACCTCTGCTAAGCTTACAGCTGCATCGGAAATTAGCGACGAGCAGAAGTCTCTATAATCTGCTTCCTGGACAATGAGGCCTGGCAGAAGAGCATTTTGAAACGATGTTGGACCGTGCAGGGCTGGCCGATTACTTCATCCCCATAATAATCGCCAGTCACGGGATTGCCACCATCGGAATGGATTTTATAAAGCTACAGGAAGACGATTGGATTCTTCCACGGAGGCTCCTAAAAAATTTGGTAAAGAAATTTCTTTCTCAATTTCCATACCTTGCAAAATAGCAGTGCAAACTCAACAACACGATATCCAGTGCTTCAAACAAGCACATTGTTTGAAAAACTTGTTCAACGACAGTGTGCCTTACTGAGTGGCCTGTTCATAAACCACGTAGACTCATTCTTTGAAAATCTCTGACCCCCCCCATCCCCCTTGTAGACTCTCTCTCCACACGCTTTTGAATTTTTGTATGGAGCGCGAGCTTTGGTCAAACCCCCCTCCCTCTCCCTCTAGAAAAAGTCTACGTGCGGCTTATGAATAGCTCCCAGAGCAAATCCGGTGAATTGAATTATGTGCCGAAAAAAAGCGTATTGTGAATCGATAGATGCGCTTTCGTTCCACTGCGTGATTTGATCTTATTAATTCTGATTGATGATTCCCTCTCAGCAGAGTCAATTCGTAACGCTTTGGGTGCGTTACGTAGAGCAGGAACTAAAAGATATCATGAGCTCCAAATCATGGTGTATTTTCATTAAGTGAAA
>JASCZW010010219.1:0-37838 GCA_034211315.2 Aedes japonicus | reverse complement strand
AACATAAGAATAATTTAAAAATTATTGACACGTAACTTTAAGGAAAAATCTATATTTTAGTTCAAAAAACACAAAAACCAAACTTTTTTTTTACCGTGCATATTTTTTCCATATACCAATAATTGTCTAAAACTTCGCCGAAGACACCAAACCAATCGGACAAACCGTTTCCGAGATATAATTTTTTGAAGATATCATGTGCATTTTTCATAGGCCCTTCTCATAAATAAGGCTAGATTCAAATGGCGAACCGGGTATGCAAAACGGCGTTTTTTCTTCCCAAAACTTGTATGCAAGGTTTCATGCAAATCAAAAAATATGAAAATTACTCGTTGCTGAAATGATATGGAACCGCTCATTCTTGGACCGTTTCCCTTAATTTTGACGACCGTTTCCGTTATTGTTACGACATTTGCCCTTATAGTTGACAACTATAAACCAACAATCCCCTATAAAGTTTTAACATAGGGGCGAATCACTCATGCACTTTCGATTCACCTTCACGTATTAACAAGTGCATTTAAGAGTCACCCACTCGATATGTTGCGGATGGGTTGACGTAAATTTGACAGAAAACACTGTGGGAATCCGTCAAATTCACGCAAACGCATCCGCAACGTACCAATTGTGGGTGACTCTTTAGGCATTTTACGAACATTTTTCAACGCATTGACGCACTTTAGTACGCAATAATTGTGTAATTTTCAACGCATTTTTCCAAATGCAAACACATTTTCGATTCAGTTTAATATGTAATGATTTTACCATCAATATGTCAGATGGTAAAAGGCCAAATAATATGCTGAATAGGTGGTTAAGTTAGGTTACCATAAAAAAGTGGCAATTATCACGAACAAAATATTTGCTGAACTCTATGCCTAAAGGTTGGTATATAATCCAGACCAAGTGCAGACAATAATAAACCTGTCAATGACAATATGGCATGCATTAACATTGTGTGTTAAAGTAGAAGTTAAATGGTGAAAACGAGATAAAACTTTTCGATAAAAAAAAACATATAATGTGATAGTATATCTTACATTTGAAATATAGTTTTGACTATATAGCAAATTGTTTTTACACTAATAAAATTGTACTTAAACTTAAAATTTATTTGATAAGAGCACATATTTTTTATAAGATATTCCACACTTTATTGATATTCACATAGACATAAAAATTATAATGCTACCTATAAGGTTTCCCATAACGCGTATAGGCGCTTCAAATATTTGTTATGTGTGAGCTCCCATATCATTTATTGTTCGCATCTTATAGTTAAAAATTATGTGATTTCCACACATACTTTTAATGTGTGAGTGCACGCAGTCAAGATGGCGATAGAAGACAATTTTTTCGATCTTCCAGCACAACTCGTGGGAGTTTTTGAAGGTATTTGTTTAATTTATATACATAAATTATGAAACAATAATTCTCCATTGTTTTCAATGTAAAAAATTACCACAGGAAGAGGGCGTATTGGAAGAGGATGTACGGGAAAGAACATAGAGGAACAAGCCAAACGGGAAAGAGAAGTCCGGGAAGAATATATGTGTTATATTGTGTGAAAAATATAATAATTTAATTAATACATCTTGTTAAAACTATGAATTTTATTTGAATCATACACATATATTTTATAGCACATTGAAATAAAACTTATAACCTCACACTTAAATTTAATTAGAATCCGACACATAAACGTTATAGTGCATTGAAATAAAAAATATAAACCTCACACTTAAACGTTATTTGTCAGAGCAAATGAATTTTATTTCGTTTCCCATACATATAGCTTTTTATTTGCGGTAAGCTGTCTATATGTTGTTCCACAAATTTTTTATTTGTCGATTCAAATTGCAAAAAATGATGTAGTTTCACACATAAAGGGTTTACGGAAATTTGCGTTTGTGTAGTTATGCGGGATTTTTTATCAAAGTCTCAACAGCTGAACGTTCAGTAATCCGATTAAATGGATTTCGGTGAAATTTTACAGTTATCTGTAAAAAATTTACTGGATTTCGGTAAAATTCTACCGAATCCGTAAAATTTGATTACCGAAAAATTCCAAAAATTCTTTAAAATTTTACAGATTTCTGTATAATAATCTGAGGGTGTGAAGCTAAGCATTTATTAACTTTGTTGGTTCGACATATTTACTTCAAATATCATGGCCTGGTTCAAAAATAGCAATAGCCTGGTAGTAATTTCCAAAATGTCTACATTGATTTTCTTGTTGATAATAATATGTTAATATCGACCTATTGAAAATTTGCTCTAAAATTGTGGGGAAATTGATTAGATTTGTATAAAACACAGTTTCTTATTGGCAAACTTGGCCGAAAACATTTTGATACGCTTTGTGGCCACGCATCGGCCTAACAAGGTAATTAAAAAAATGGGATTTAGCGGGATACCATCTTTTATCTTTCAAATCAAGGGGGTAAACATGCATAAATTTTACACGTGAAGATATCATATTGCAGCTCTTAAACTTAAGTATCGTAATGTTTAGTTAAATTGATAACGTCAAAATCACAGATAAATAAATTCAACTTTTTCTACCCTACAGCTATTCTGAAGTATCTTATTTATGAGTCGAAACTGTTATTGGGGGCGAATCATTAAGCTTGAGACCGATCTTGACAAGGTTTGCCAGGGATGTGTCTCAACCACTCGTGTCATTATGCCGTTTTTCACGCCGTCAAAGCGAGGAAACCCGTGGAACACAGGTTCTGCGGCTTTACCTGCTTCCCTGCACCCGGAACACGTGGAGGGCTCGACGTGCCCGTACTTCTACAGGTACTGTCTTAAGCAACCATGGCCTGACGGGATCTGCGTCAAGTAGAAGTTTAATTCACCGTGTCACCGACCAACCCATCAGAAAAGCTCCGGAATCAGTCGATGGGTAGAGGTCTTTCATTCTCGTTGCTACTTGACCATAGATGCACCTCTTGTGGTTTCGAGCACTTTACGTCCTTATGAAATGGCCTCAACCCCGATAAGACGGAGGCCGCGCGCGTGACACTTTGCAGTATGCGCTGACCACACTTAGACACATTAACCTATGCGTATATTCGAGTTCACTTATTTAGTACCTAGTACTTAGAGCGGCCCCGCCAATTTGCTTGCTCTCTTCCACCGCCGATATATTCGCCATCATGCGGGACAATGCCGATACAGCCATGGAGGCACCTAAACTTGGTCTGTTGATGTCTACTTCAAATAAACGAGGCCTGCGTTTAAAGGACAGCTTGTCGTCGAACATCTACTCAGCCTCCACCACACAGAGACAAATATGATGGTCAATTTCACCATTATTGGGGGTTAGGATGACTATTGCAGTATAGTGATTTTGAACCGACTATGATCGTAGTCAAAACGGCCATTAAAGTCAAACGACCATAGTTGATCCAACATTTGCCATAATGTCGGAATAGGCCTTGTTACCATGACCATAGTCAAGAATGCCATGAACGTGGTGAATTCGACCATTTTCATGGTTATTGTAACCATTATATGCAATAGTCATCCTGACCATGATTTAATTGTCGGTATAACGATAGAATTTTTTTCAGAGCATGCTGCAGTTGATAAAGTTATAGTCAAATTTAACTAAATTTTGAGTTGATTTGGCTGGTCGTGTGGAGGGTCGCAAAGATATTTCAATTTGACAGCTGATTTTCGCGCTAGTCCGACACACGCATACAACCAAGCCCTGTCGCGATCAAATTTTTGAATAACGTTCGTTTCTCTACCATTCGAATCCGATCTTTTCTTTTAAACGGTTCTGAGGCTTCATTGAATTGAGTTGTGCTGAGGAATGCATATGTCGTCTTGACGAACATTAATCCTAGCAATTAACTGTTGTGTAGTTCACCTTTTGTGCCTTTATTTTATTGCTGAAAGCTTCACTGCTGTGACTGTTAAGTGTTTTAATATAATTTAAATTTTATTTTCGAGTATTTGCTTATAATCTTGAACGGTAAGTACAGCGGAACCTCTTTGAGGTTATTCAATTTGGAAGGACATTGCACAATGGGTAGAATTATTCTCCATTATTCTTCAATTTTTGTAGATCATGGATACGGAAAACGCCGGAGCCGCTAACAGTCGTTTGTCTTCTTACAAACATGGAGTCAAAAGCAATGCGGTAAGTTGGCATACGATCGCCAAATGACCCGTACCCAATGTTAAATTCAAATTCATCTAATGAGCTTCATTTGTACACTTTTGACAATTTCTTCACAGGAACTTCGTCAGCGCCGGCACGAAGTGACCGTGGAACTACGGAAGAATAAGAAAGAGGACCAGTTGTTCAAACGTCGTAATATTACTAATGAGGAACCGACCATTTCTTCACCGCTACAGGAAAGCAATGCTCAAAGTCCGATTGCACTCAAATTTGAGGAGATTCTTTCCTATGTCAACAGCGGCAATCCGCAAAAAGAATTCATCGCTGTCCAAACAGCCAGAAAAATGCTTAGCCGTGAGAAGAATCCTCCTATTGACAAGATGATCGGACTTGGTCTGGTACCAATCTGTGTGAAGTATTTAGAATGTTTCGATCGAGTTGATCTTCAGTTTGAAGCTGCATGGGCTCTCACGAACATTGCTTCTGGAACAACCGAACAAACGAAAGCTGTCATCGATGCTGGAGCAGTTCCTAAGTTTATTGCGTTACTCAGTTCCCCCTCGAATAATGTTGCCGAACAGGCGGTTTGGGCATTGGGTAACATAGCCGGTGATGGATCGAAGGCTCGAGATATTGTGCTGAACTATAACAGCGTCGAATCAATTATCTATTTGGTTCAAAACGCAGATACACAACTTTCGTTCCTGCGTAATATTGTTTGGCTAATGTCAAACTTATGTCGCAACAAAAATCCACCTCCGCCTTTCAACCGAGTAGAACCAATGATACCTATTTTATCTAAGCTTCTGGTTCATGAAGATTCCCAAGTTCTTGCTGACGCTTGTTGGGCACTTTCATACGTAACGGACGATGATTCCGTGAAACTTGAATCCGTAGTTGCCTCCGGTGCGGTTCCTCGATTAGTACGTCTTTTAGGATGTGAGAATCCAGCTATCATTACTCCAGCGTTGAGAAGCGTTGGCAACATTGTGACTGGAAGCGATGTTCAAACAGATGCTGTACTCGCGGCAGGTTGCTTGCCGTATCTCGGAAAACTTCTCCGTAACAGCAAAAACAGCATCGTCAAGGAGGCAGCTTGGACCATTTCCAATATCACGGCCGGAAATCAACAGCAAATTGCACAAGTGTTCGACGCGGGCATCTTCAACCTTCTGATCGAAGTGCTTATCAAGGGTGATTTCAAGTCCCAGAAAGAGGCCGCTTGGGCAATAACAAACACGACCACGGGTGGCTCCACCGAACAGATTATCCATTTGGTAGAAAAGTACCCCGTGATGAAGCCGTATTGTGATTTGTTGGAAGCTAAGGATAGCCGCACGGTGCGTGTTGTGCTGAGTGGAATTTCTAACATTTTCCAATTTGCGCAGAAGATAGGTGGAACAGACAATCTCTGCACATTGTTCGAAGAGATCGGAGCCTTGGACAAATTAGAAGCCCTGCAGAATCATGAGAATGAAGAGGTTTACAAGAAGGCATTCCAGCTTATTGAATCATACTTTACTGATGCGGTAAGTTAATCGTATCTACAAACATCGAAAATTCTTATTCCCCATTTTCGCTGTTTACAGGAGGACCCTGCATGTTGCCCGAGCGAGAAAGATGGTGTTCTAGAGTTCCGCCCCAAGTGGGAGCTAGAGGATGATAAGTTTTCGTTCTAGAGATTTTGCATTATTCTACTTCTATCATGCCCGGTCCCGTCATTGGGAAGTACAAGTGAGATTAAGACTGGAAATTTACACTCCTGGTTTATATAGGTCCATTCACATAGTGTTCTTAGCATTCTCTGCCATCATTTTTGGTCATTCCCAACTAACTGTACAACAGTAAGTACCACGTTGACTGGCGTTGACTTAATTATCAGAATCATCAATGCTTTCCAGAACGTAGCACCTATTGTGTACGTGTTTTTTCTTCTTTCTGTCGTTAATCGTAGTTAAATATAGAATCAATAATTTACAATACTGGTTGTTTTTCATCCTTGATGACACAATTTTATTCAATTATTTTAGTATGAAATACTTGTAAATGCACGTCTGATAGCGGGTGTCTTTTGAAACCTGGCTACCATTGTGATGCTAGTCTCTGTTTTTATGAAAAACTTTTTCAGCTTATCGTTTGACACAATGTGATTTGGTAATTTTATACGTTCTAATTTGAATTGTGTTTTGGTATCTACAAACTTCAAACTGCAGCCCCGAAGTAGCAGGCTATTGCATAGATTTCACTTTGCTATAAAATATTCCAAACTAGCTGAACCCGGAGCGAGCCTTGCAACGCATGCGACTAAATGAATGAAAAATTAATAGAATTGGCGCGTTTATGGTTTTTGTTCTGAATAAACCTGGTTAAAGTATTTTTGTTTGTTTGCGTGTGTTATTTATGCAAAAAATAGGTTTGTGTTATTAATTTAACCCTTGGACCGGTAGTTTCTGTCGGTTTTGCTTTCTGCGTAGAAGCATTTCAAAGAAAAAGGAAGCCGTATCCTATCAGTTTGTACGTAATTTTCTCTTGCAATTCTTGACTAAAAAGGGGTTCAAACTTCTATCAGAATATACTTCTTACCCGAGAAATACACATTTTGTTTTTTAGTTGCATGGATAATACTCATGTTTGGTTCAAATGTCTATTTCATTGGTTTTAGAGCCCTCCTTCACCCTCTCCAGAGGAACGGCGCCTTGAACCACCTAAGAAAAAAATCCTGCCCAAAAACCCCCACATGCTAAAGTTGGTTCCATTTGAAGAACTCCAATTCCAAGAACTCGAGCTTTGCAGAAATTTGTGTTTCATTTGTATGGAAGTCCTGCCCTTCCAGGCGGGGAAGGAGCTTCGAACCATCATAAGAACCTTCTCTGGCCTCAACAACCCCTACATATAAGTTAGTAGGTAATGATTCTCATGTTTGGTTGACGTTTGTGTCTAATTGTCATGAGAGCCCACCCCTTCCAGAGAGGGGAGGAATCTCAAACCTCCATAGAAACATTTCTTGGTTCCGAAAACTCCTACATCCAAAATTTGGTTCCACTTGTTTGATTAGTTCTCGAGTTATGCAGGAATTCATGTTTCATTGGTGTGGGAGCACCCCTTCCAGATGCGGGAGGGGTCTCGAACCATCATAAGAACCTTTCTCGACTCCAAAAATCTCTGCATAAAAATAGTCATACCTGTTGGGATAATTCTCATGTCTGGCTCAAATTCGTGGTTCATTTGTATGAGAGCTCCTTCTTTCAAAGAGGAGGGGGGTCTCAAACTACCGTAGAAACATTTTTTGCCTACAAATCCTCCACATGCCATATTTGGTTCCATTTGTTTGATTAGTTCTTGAGTTATGCAGAAAATAGTTTTTCATTTGCATGGGAGCCCCCCTTTGTATAGGCGGGAGGGGTGTCGAACTATAGTAAGATCCTTTCACGGACCCAAAAACCCCTGCATACAAATTTGCAAAGCAGTAGGTATAGTTCTCATATATGGTTGAAATTTGTGTATCATTTGTATGAGAGCCTCCCTTTTTAGAGGGAGGAGGGGCTTTGAACCACCATAAAAACATTTCATGCCTTAAAAAACTCGTCCATTCCAAATTTGGTTCCATTTGCTTGATTATTTCTCGAGTTATGCAGAAATTTGGGTTCCATTTGATTGAGAGCACCCCCCCCCCCTTCCTCCTCATATGACGGAAGAGTCTCAAATCACCATAGAAACATTTCCCTTCTTCAGAAACTTCCACATGCGAAATTTGGTTCCATTTCTCTTATTAGTTCTCGAGTTATGCATGGATTTGTTTTTCATTTGAATAGGTTTCCCCCCTTTCAGAAAAAGGGAGGGGTCTCAAACCAACATAGAAACATTTTTTGTCTTAAAAAACCACCACATGCTAAATTTCGTTCCGTTTGCTTGATTAGTTCCCGAGTTATGTAGAATATTGTGTTTTATTTGTATGGGAGCCCCCCCTTTTATGACGGGGAGGATACTCAAGCTACTTTAAAAACCTTTTTTGCCTTCAAAAACTCACTCATGCTAAATTTGGTTTCTTTTGCTGGATTAGTTCTCGAGTTGTGTAGAAATTTGTGGTTCATTTGTATGGGAGCCCCCCTTTCCAGTAAAGGGAGGGGTCTCAAACCATCATAAGATTATTCTCCGGCCCCAAAAATCCCTGCATACAAAATTTTACGCCGATCGGTCCTTTCGCTCGCGAGTTAAATCGTGACAAAGGAAACCCGAACTCATTTTTATTATATAGATTTTGAAACGATACTAAGATTCAGCGAGGGTTATTCCGAGTGTCTAAGTGACTTGTTACTTGGAGAAGTGAGAAAAATCACTCGCAATCACGTGACTCTTCTGGGTAAATCAAATGAATAGTTACTTTACCAAGCGACAAAGACCCTTTAAAAAACACATTGACATTTATTTAATCAGCACCAACTGGCTTAGTGAAGCCCCAATGGAAGTATTAAAAATAAGACGCATACAATGAACTTAAATATCAAACCATAACACACTTGTCCATAAAGGTCTAAATTTCAGAAAAATATGACATGAAGCGTCTTCGCAGAGTTTGCCGAGGGGCATGGTAGTCGAACATGGTCGAGACTCTATTAAAAACACGCTGCAATCCTCCTTTTGCAGCGCCGTTCATGCTATAATTGTTTCGGCGAATTGGCATCCTCAACATTACGCTATTGCGCAATGCCTGTGGTTGAACGTTGATATTAATCTGCTCCAGGAAGCCGCTGAAACGGCGAAACTGAAGTGGTGCAAGATCGATCAATCGACAACGACTCTCATAACTCGGCATACGGAACGGCAACCTTCTCAAAGCGAAGCGTACAAACCTGCGTTGAACAGATTCGACTCTACCGGCGCCATCAATATAGCTCGGATTCCATACGGCAGAGCAATATTCCAGAATCGACCGCACCAAGGCGCATTAAAGAGACTTCAAGCAGTAAATATCGGAGAAGTCTTTATCCATCCGAAAAATATGTTAAGCTTGCACGTCAAAAGAATCCAAAATAACACCTAGATCTTTTACGTAACTCGTACGTTTGATTACCATGCCTTGGAGCTTGTAGTCGAAGAGAATCGGCTCCTTTTTTTTCTATAGAAAGTGATTATCGAACACTTATCCCGATTAACCATCATACAGTTGAGGCAGCAAAGATTTGTGGCTGCTGTTGTAGGAGGTGACAATCGTTGATGGACTGGATTCGTAAAAAGATCTTCAGGTCATCGGCATACGAAAGACGGGGGCCTTCGAGGGCTAGGTTCACTTAATTGAAATACAACAAGAAGAAGCGGCCCTGAATGGTTCCCTTGAGGTATTCCTGCAGTGGCCGGAAATACGTCGGACATGCAAACACCAACAGCAACTGTCAGCAGACGACCAGTAAGATAGGAGCGAAACCAGTGTAAGAGACTTCCATTAATTTCAAGTAGTTTTGCGATAGTGATGTCGTGGTTGAGCTTGTCAAAAGCTGCTGAAAGGTGTGTATCGATGACGTCCGTTTGCGCCCTATCAGCCATATTTTCCGTTATAAACGAAGTGAGACACAACCTATTATTGGTAGTGGAACGGCCGACCATGAACCCGTGTTGATCTTCACTTAAGTATTTCTTGCAGTGGGGGGGGGGGGGGGTTCGAGGGTCCATCATAACGAGCTTAAATAGCTTCGATACCGTTCCGTTTCCGTTATCATCGTGTTTGGGTGGTAATATTAGCACAGCCATTCAAGCTCGAATCTCAGCGTGTGTAAAATTCCGCAACCATCAATTTAAAAGGAATCGCCAAATGATAATATGCAACTAGCAAAAAGCAAATCTTTCAATTTCGTTGGCACAATGTGGCATCTAATTGTACGTCAAAACATCGTGTCAATATCGAGTAGCGTGTGGCGAATGCCAGAGTGATCTTTTGACATGCTAGCAGATATCGCAACTTCATCACATCAGTGGGCACCTCGTCTAAGTGAACTACTTGGCGTTAGTGAAGAAGCGATTACTAACGCTAGCGCTTGAAAGCGATTTGAAAATTTACACAAAGTTATCTATTAATTTTGTTCTTGCTTAAACGTCTGTCTGTCTGTTAACAAAACCATTGAATTGAAATAAAACCTCGTGATTTATAGACACTGAAACAAAGACTAACTCTAAGACCAGCAGGTCCCATACAAATACGATTTTTTTCTTGGCTCAGTCAGTACTAGCACATCGGTCCCAAACTCGGTCCAAAGCTCAATAATGCGCCCCTAATAATGAACTCACACGAACACACTCTCAAATATTCTGTCAAAATAACACAGCAAATCAAAACAAAGGCGCAAATATGTATAGCAAGGCGCTGCCTTCAAGGGGTTCTACTACAGTGAACCAATTTCAAATCGCTAGTTGCATATTGATTGTTGTTATAACGGCGCTATAATAAATGAAAGAGAGCGAGACCGGAGAGAATTCGTTCTAATAAAAAAAACCCAAGAAATAATTCATGATCTACTCTGAAAGAGAAGTGTCCGAAAATTAATGTGGACAGGCTTTACTTATATGAATCCTGATAAATATGAGCGTCTTTGACCTAGGAGCGTCTTCGTGAGTAAAAAAAATCATCACTTACATATGTACATATGTAGCTCAATAATGCGCCCCTAATAAACGCGCGAAACGACGGTTAAGGACTTGGGGATTTTCATCGATTCCAAAGTGACTTTCAAAGACCACGTAGCATACGTCGTGTCTAAGGCGTCATCACAGTTAGGGTTCCTGTTCCGTTTTGCCAAAAAATTTAAGGATGTTTACTGCTTGAAATCGCTTTACTGCGCAATCGTCCGCCCTATTCTGGAATATTGTTCTGTTGTCTGGTCTCCCTATTACCAGAATGGAATCCAGCGTGTTGAGGCCATCCAGCGGAAATTCATTCGATTTGCCCTACGTAATCTCAGGTGGAGAGACCCGTTCAATCTACCCAGCTATAGCAGTCGGTGCCAGCTCATCAACCTGCATCTACTTGATGGACGGCGTAACGTGGCAAAAGCCTGTTTTATTGGCGATCTCCTGCAAGGCAACATTGATTGTTCTTCACTGCTCAGCATGTTAGACATCAACATACGCCGCCGTAATCTACGGGCACATTCGTTCCTGAGCCTTCCAGCGGCAAGAACCAACTATGGACTCCATGAGCCAATGCGCAGCATGAGTCGTCTTTTTAATAGTTGTTACCTAGTATTTGATTTTAATGTACGTAGAGAAACAAATAAGTGTAGTTTTAGACGTATTTTTTGTCAGTTTGTTTAATTTTGTGATTTTAGTTTTAAGATGCCGGTCATTGGGGCAAATATTTTACCTGTTGACTTTAATAAACAATGAGTATGCAACACTTTATTCTGGCTCTTGGAAAATCCCAGATTAAGTACAAAATACCCAAGGAACCCATCGAACGAATTAAGACCATTCTATCGAAAAAGAGTTATTAAAACTCGAACGGAACTTTATACATTTTTATTTTATTTTCAATGGCACATCATATACCCGCCCTATACTTTTTCTTTCGTTTCTGAATCAGTACCTCTTTAATTCAATTTTGGGTGTTAAAAGTTAGACTTGAGCATCTCGTCGTTTGGTGGCTTGCCTCTTTATGCAACATGCGCTAGCATTCGTTAGAGCATTTTCTATTCATTGTTGAGTTGCAGTGGTTTAAGATTTACGCTCGTTCCAATTCGAGATGAGAAATGAGATTATGCATATTTGCTTCGATTTTATTTATCCACCCCCACCAAGCTGCCAAAATACATAGGTACCTATGCAAAGTAGGGTCTTCCGTCTACCACGCTGGACAGCTGAACTAAAGCTCAAAATGTTACTTGTGATTTTTTTCGCATTGTTCTTATTTCTGTTAGGTTAATCGTTCTTACGGGTCCGGTATGTTTGAATCTTTACGCTCCTATACTGCCGTTATTAGCATAACTGTCCCATGTATATAGGGAAACCCATAGAACATGGGACAATTATGCGTAGAACGGCAGTATATATAGTGACGTATGAGGAAAGTGGTAATCAACTAACTTTTTATAAATCCAACAACTTTTTAAATAAAATTTATATTTCTTCATTTCATTCATCTTTCTACTTAGTGCAGCTTACTCGAAAGCATTGCGGTATGCCGGAAGGGAAACCAACAGTGAGGAAACATAAATATGCATAGCAATGCAACTCTCTCATCATCCTGATCCAAAAAACACAGCACCAACCCATAGTAAAACAGCATCGAAATGCTTGCGGCAAACTTGAAGCAATGAAGAAAAGTTCAAATAGATTTTGTTAAGTACATTTTGAATCTGACGCTAAACTTTTAATCTAATCAATTAAACATATTGTTCGACTTTGCCAAGTTGCATACACTACACACATAGACAGACAGATTTCCATTCCGTTGGCTGTCGGCGAGGGAAGGGAAATTGTTCCTTGCTCGAATTTTTGCCCTAAGGGTAAATTCAAAATCGTTTCTTTCGTGGTGCAGAAAAAAAGATGACTGGATTTTTACGATCGTACACTTTACATCACATGGGATGAATGAGTGGTTTGGTGCAATGTTGTAAAGGAAGCGTATACCCGAGAGGGAATTGAACCAATTTATAAGAAAAGTTCCAATCTAGAGGGAAGAGATAAGTAGAAGTTTTACTTTTTTTGGATGCATTACACACTGGATGGCACGCTGCCAGATATGGTTATTGAATTTTACATTACGTTAGTGTCAGCCTGTGTGTCTTCTTTGTGTGTTGATATGTATAGATGCCTTGTACACTTTTTTTTTCTAAATTATCAAACTCAAGATACTTTTTTCAATTCACGAATTCCAAGCTTTTTCAAATTCAATGAGCAAACGTCAGTGAATGCGTGAATTAGGGTGGATGTTCTATTATTCAGCTTGCCAACAAATCACTCAACAAAGTGTCCATTTTAAAGGTACACAACTATGTCCGTCATGTTTCATTATCCGATTGAAATAGGATTGACGTAGCGAAGTACGCTAGCCTACTTCAATCATACTTCCCGTCCTAGTACAATCCAACAACAATCCCACTTTCAGTGTTACAGCCGATTGACTTGAAACGTCATTTTAAATATGGGCAGTTGATTGAAGGATACTTGAAGTCCGAATTTGAAGTAGGATTCTACTAGGACTGCTTCCTTCAAATAGACCTTGGATTATTCGTTGATAAACAAGACATACAAATACACGATACATGCCATACGTAAGACACACAATACATAAGACATCAAATGAACACAAATGTTCAGTAATATTTTCAAACGAATTGCTGACAACTTGTAGTTCTTTGACGGGTATCTATAAATTAAAGAAATTGTACAGATCACTCCGTACAAATTATATTTTACTGATCTTTTTTTTTTACTGAATATCAAAATTAGGATTTGGTGTGTAGGGGCTCTAGTGAACAAATGGCAAATCGCTAGTTTCATATTGATTGTAGATAAAACGCTTTTATGATAATGATGGCGAAAAGCGCTTTTTCTGAATTATGCGGATTTCTGAAGATATGATTGCAAAAACTGAAATGACATTTTTGCCACCTCTTAAACTTTTGGGTGTTTGGTTCGACGTATGGAGTCGTGAATATATTTGGAAGGCATTTGTTAATAAATTGTGTGCTGAAGTGGGCTGGAGTGCAGGTTGTGCTTAGTATGAGGGGAACAGGATCAACAACCCTAAATCCTTAGAAATTGTATTTGAAAATTAGACTTCTTTATAAAGAACTTTCTTTCGAACAGTGTTGTAACGGCAACAAAAGCTGTAAAAACAGGTAATAAAAAACTTCAAACTAAGATATAATTGTAAAATTTCAATAAAATTTAAAGCTTTCAAGAAGTTCTTTCAAGTGCTCTGTTTTAGAGAAGTTGTTGAGTAGTTCTCAATTAAGAACAAACTTGCGGTTATTTGAGCGTCTATTCCTGATGCCACTGGAATGCCGAAAAAACAACCCCATGGATGTAACGCAAAGTTTCCGATTTCTAGTCACTCTGCATAATGCGGCAAAAGGGCAAGGATAAATAATCGCATTATATCATCCTTTGGAGGGCTTGGAGCAATGCACTCACACACATACATGCATACATCACTTCATAATGTGGCACAATCTCTTCCTTTCTGGTGGTGGTGTCTGAGACGGGCGTCCATAGTTTCGCATCCATTCAATGGGAATTTGTGCCGAGAGAAGCACAATTTATATCCTAGATAAATTTGAATAATTTCATCTCGATATGTAAGTATGAGCTGGGATGATGTAGTGCAATGAAACATGGCAACATCAGCATCTGCACTTCGGCCGGACTGCTCCCAAAGATATAGTACTACTGCACTGAAATAGTGTCCCGTCTGTCTCAAGGATGGTGCGGCAGAACAGTTATGATGGCATCGACTGTGAAATGCGTCCAAAAATGCACTTGATATTTGCTTTTACTTATTTTTTTTCCTTCGAAAAGCGTTCTCAGTTGATAGCCCTAGACTTTTAAATGAACCGGAATCTAGGTATCTACTTACGTTTGAGAGCACTTAGCAAAATTATTCTCCGGGTTTTTCATTTCAATGACTAAGGATTTTAATGTTATTCCTGCTTACAGAAAATTACTGCCATCCTTATATAAAAGTGGCAGCAGATCCTACTGAAATGTACCCGGTTGAAATTATCATGAATCATGATTCATAAATAGTGTACTGTTAGTTTTCTCCCGTTCTTTACGAAAGAGTTAGTTAAAATCATCATTGACATGAACGGTCAGGTTGGACGGAATGCAATGTATAGACCGAACAGCCTGCATGCCGCATCGAACGGGAACGACCAACGATGCGTGAACTTTGCGGCCTCCCTTGGTTTAGTAGCCCGATGAACTTTCTTTTCTCGCAAAGGCGAGCCACTTTGAGATCACCTGATCAACGATCAGTTAATCAAATCGACCATGTTCTAATAACGTTTGCATTTAATAAAAGTGCCGCACGATGTCCGTTTTCGACGCGGTGAGGTGCCGATCTTTGAACGCGCACACTTTTGAACGGAGTTGCTTCGCTGTTTTTATCATCATGGTTAGAGTTCGACTGATAGAGTTGTCAAATTTTGTCTGCTGGCTCATGGGTCACTATGATTGATGCTGCATGGGTAGTTTCGTTAGTAAGGGTAAACCCATGAAAAATCGTCAATTTTTGTTCATTTTTTTTAATGCAAACGTTAGACGGTAAATTCCTCTCCAATATTTTCAACGTTCGCACCTACCGAAGTGCGAGTAAAGATTCCGACCACTAACAAGTTTCAGAATGTATTAAATGGTTTAAAACGACGCATTCGGACGTCGTGACCAAGCATTGAGCTACATCGAGAGTTACCCAGGAATACGTGTAACAACTGCAATACCTCCAGAAGCACCTGCTGTAATGTCCGGTCTCACGAAGGTGACATTCTCTTTTGGCCGGATCTCAACAAAGTTGTTTTTATGCGAATCACCAAAACGAAAACGCTTCGAAATAAAATCGCCCTATAGGAAAATTCTGGGCAATTATGAAAACAGGGAAGGCTTTCAAAAACGACATAGATTTGAAGAAAGAATGGATAAAAATGTGTAAGAATGATGGCGCAAGTGTTGCACAAGATTTGAAGGGTAGCTTTAAACCCAAAGTGCGGGCTTTTGCATTGGAATGGAGGTTTAAAAACATAGCTATTATGTGTTTCCCTGCGAGTTTCAAAAATATTCGACGTAAAATGAATTTTTGGTGGACATTCAGTAGATTCCAGGGCATCAGTTCTACACTGCAAGAAGCAAGTTCGATGCCCCAACGGAAGCAAACAATCTTGAAATTCGCCATAAAATTCATAGTTTGGCAAACGATTTGTACGAGCAGGATGCGAAGTGCTCCATTCGTAACGACTTCAACCATAAGACGGCGTAGTGTACATAGAGGAATGTCTACAAAAACGGCTCCTTCCGTTGTCGAAGTCGCACAAAATCCCACCGATGTTTTAGCCTGACTTGTCGCCATGCTACTTTTCAAAACAGTTGCTGGAATTGTATAAGGAAAACAAGGTCAACTTCGTACACAAGGACCTTACCCTTCCAACACCCCCTAGACAGACAAACCTAATCAGGAATTGAAGAAAGCATGGGTCAATATACATGAACTTGTCGGTTCTCTTGTTCCACAAAATTTCATTTTTACTCCCAAAATCTCAAGATAATGAGTTAAAAGGCGAGTTTTTGGCAAATCGCTTTGGGTGTTGCAATTTTAATGTGGACATTCTTCATTGGGTTCTCCATTCCTAAAACTTCGTGTATTCTGTCTTCTGTTTCTGTTTACTTTTCGTTCTTGAATTTTCTTGAAGAGCGGTGCTATATTCACAAATGAGCACTCACCGCGACATTGATTTGATGTTATAGAGATTGGAAAGATGAAAAATACAAACAAAATTAGCATTTAAGCAATTTTATTGCAGCCGTATAGCACTTCTACCGGCTTTGTATCTACCAACACATCCTCTATGCATCATCAAATCCGAAATTTATACAAAATGGACCACTCTATATAAAAATGCCGAAATAGGTCTCTGATCTACTGTTCATTTGCATTTCATTTAAAATGGGGTGCATTTATTTTTCCACATTTCAACAGGGTAGTATAGGGGTATGTGGATTATAACATTGTTCGATAATAAATATAATAATATACCGACATTTAAATTATTTTTAACTATTTAACTATTGAAAAAACAATTTCAAAGTATTATTAGAAAATAATGATTGCAAAACAACACCCTCCTATTTCACCATGAAACACGCTACAAATAAACAGACTACCTAAACCAACGAACCAACCATTGATTTCTAGCATACATAAGTTGACATATATGTCATAATGGGAGCCCCCGTTACTGAAAATTAAGTGCTGTTACTTTGCATAAATGCTACTTTGTAAAACTGCATGTCGGTTTGTAAAAATAAATATGATTAGATTTTTCTTGTTAACAAATCGAGAAACAATAGTTCAGAATCATAAAAAAATATTTTTGTACTAGGAAGAACGCCCATCATCGATAGAGTTGGAATATAACATGTTTTTTTTTAAATTAAAACCCCCTATTATTTTTTACGTATCGATATATGGCGATTGGAAAAAACCACAGTTTTGACAAAAAGTCAATTTATCTTCGCAATGACTACTATAAAATCAATTTGCCGTTTAATGCATTTACTGGAGGCAAAATGGGTTTAAAATGCTTTTTCAACTGACCATCATGAGAGAATATGAAACGGCATATCAAAATAGCATTTTACGACTTCATAAATTCGAAATGAATCCGTAAACGTTGTATGATTAGGAGCACAGTCAAGTTTTGGCTTTTCTTTGCACTTGTCCTCCACCGTGAACTTTTTTGCAAGTAAGTCTTTTCAGATTATATTTCTTCGGCATTTTTTAACAAATTTCCATAAAATTCGAGAATAACAACTTTCACACAATACACCGTTCTTGAGTAATGAACTTGTAAAATAAGTGATGCCTGGGAAAACCGGCAACTTCAATTGGAATTAACCGGAAAAACTGGCAACACTGTTTTTTTCAATTGGCTTCGATTATATAGCCATCAACGATATGCGTGGACATAGTTTCATAAAAATCCGCAACTCTTCGACACAATCTGTACGATAATAATTAAAACCTTTATTTCAGACAAGCAATTAGCTTAGAGAAACACAGTCTAGAAAATAAGCATAACAACAACATATGTATTTTCGAACATTTTAATTTCTTTTTGAAGTTGCAAGTTTAAGTGAAAACTCCCTAAATGTAACACGTGATCGTATCCAAACCGATCTGCTGCTATTACAAATTTGACGAAAATACAGGTGGGATTGGCTTTTGATTTTCGGCAGTTTAGTATCTACAGGGTGTGGCAGAAAATAATGCGAAAATTTGTTCTGTTTCTTTCAAATCCAATTTTCAACTAATTCAAGCAATAATATCAACATTTTCGAGTGCAGTTATCTTTATAAAGTCCTGTTAAACAAATTTATTCAATATGTCCTCAATTTTTATTAATAACATCCTCGAGCCGACGCCGGAAGCCAGAGCATGCCTTTCGGACGTAGTCCTCCGACATTGACTGCCATGTGCGTGTTATGGTTGACTTCAGGGTTTTCACACTAGGGTGTGATGTTTTGCAGGATCGTGCTTCAACATATGCCCAAATCGAATAATCCAACGGATTCAGATCTGGACTGCTAGGGGGCCACAAATCCTTCGGCCAAAACATCATGCTATCGTTCAATCATTGTAGGACAACGTTTTGGTCCTCGGAAAAGTTGGCCTTCACCCAGGGAAGCACTTGGTCCTTAAAAATACCGATATACACTTCGGTATTGATTTTAACTCCAGCATCAATGAAAACAGGTGGTATTATCAAACCGTTGGACGCCACCAAGCCAAACATCATGACACCAGCCGGATGTTTGGTTTGAAATTTGAATTTCACCTTTTCCGGAACGTTCCCCATTTTCTGCGGTGAAATGAACCGGTCCGTGCGGCTGTTGGCCACAACATCGATGCTGAAAAGCTTTTCGTCGGAGAACAGGATTATCATGTTTTCCTTCTTCAACAAGGAAAGCAATCTCTTGGAACGAGTCACTCGTAGTTCCTTGACCCGGTCCGTAATCAAGTGACGTTTCACTCTGGCTCTGGAAGATGCATGCAGATCTTCTTTGATGATTCTCCGCACGGATTTCTCCGAAATATTGGAATCCTTTGCAAGTTTTCTTATTGAACGCACCGGGTGGCGAGCAATTTTTGCATGGACCGATTTGATTACGTTCGGCGTGCGTGCAAAGCGCGGACGTCCGCTTCCCGGCTTTCGCTGCTTAGGACCATCCTGTAGGGACTTCTTTATGCAGTAAACTGTTGCCAAATGGTGCCCTACCACCTTGGCAATCTCTTTCGGCTTCTTCTGGGCGAGCAACAAACTGGTGATCACTTCTTTCGCGAACATTTTGACGAATTTGCAATAAAACAAATAGAATGTTTGGATGCAGCACTTGAAAGTAAACATAAAAAAAAACACTTTCGACAGAGATCAGTCACTAGCTACACAAATTAACCCAATACTTAAGGTTGAACATTTTCGCATTATTTTCTGCCGCACCCTGTACATCTAATTTTTTTAATTACCCTTGTTCCACCTTTATCGAAACCTTATCAATTCAGAGCTTTCTTGCTGGATAACTAAGCAAAGCACCGAACAGTTACCAATAAATTACAATCATGACTATTACTAACCAACTGATTCTCATAACAACCACTACCGTAAGCATCGGCTCCAGTCCCGGATATATTTCACATACCGACTTACCACGTTGATGCTTTTGAGTAATTACCGAGTCCTAAATAATTGAGCATATAGTTTAGCCAACATGCACAACGTGTTGTGCTTCCTAGACGTCGTTGGTGGAGCTCATAAATCCTGATACTCTCGAGCTGCTCAGAGTCTTGCGAACTAGCATCGGTAATGGTTTCAAAATAACTCCCATTCTGGATTTCATGTTGAGTTCGTGCATAAGTTAGTAGCTTTTTTAACTACTGCAGTTTTCCCGGTAATTTCTGGGCGTCTCCAGTTAAAACAGTGTTGAGATCAATTTAGCAAGTTTGCGCTTTCTCCTTTCTGGCAAAGAAGCAACAGACAGAATGTATGAAAATCATTTGTAGAACGTTTTAATTTTGTTAAGCATTTGCTCTTGTCAGCAACAAAATTAAGTCATTTAAAATGCACCCAATCACCCTCCAGCAGAATAAATTTCCGAAAGCTTTCAACAACTTATTCCGCTCATACACTATGCACACAGGAACATAGGTAATAGATGGAGTTGATAGTATTTTCAAAGTTTACCTTCCACGTTAAGCATCTTGTTGTGAGCAATATTGAGAAAACTTTTTCTTCTTGTTCTTTTTCTGTATCGTGGGGTTTTGTTGGGAGTTTTCACTATGGAGACTTCCGCTGACTAAAATATTATTTCGCTTGGTTCTAATTTTGTTTGTTATGCTTATTTGAAGGTATGAAAATTAAACACTCGATTAGGAAGAAATTTGCGAACTTTTCCTGGAATACGTTTCATCAACCGGTGCTCATACGTTTAATCAGCAGCATCAATTCATTGATGCTTTTGACGACACTGCCGCCTTCAGCTTCCTCTTCATAATAGCCCAAAATCTCTCTATCGGTCTGAGCTGGAGACAGTTTGGTGGGTAGAGTTCTTTCGGTATGAACTGAATCCCGTTGGTTTCATACCACTGTAGCACTGTTTTACTGTAATGACAGCTTGCAAGATATGGCCAAAACATGACAAGTTCATTGTGGGATCTGATGAATGGCAATGTTCGCTTTTGGATACATTCCATTCTGTACTGCTATGAATTAAATTTCTTATCAGTGATGAAAACCTTGGTCTTCCTACCGCAGCTACAGATGTCCTGCGAAATCATGTATTTAAGCGCAAATTTATCTGCAAACACAAGCTTGAATTTGGAAGGAATATCTCCCCGAGCCGTAGCCAAGGAAAATATCTGTCCCGATAGCTGTTTGAAACCGGCATTTACATACAGTCACCGCCAAAATAAAGTGTTACTCGTGACATCGAGAAAGGTGAATCGCATCCCAAGATTGGTGAAAAATATGGATACAGCAAAGCAGCGGTTACCAAACTTTTCGCAAAGTACAAAACCTATGGTTCAGTAGCTAATCGCCCAGGAAGGGGAAGGAAACGTAGAACAGATTGCCGAACAGATGCAAGAATCATTCGAGAAATTAAGAAAAATCCGAAGGTTATCCTCAGGGAGATCAAGGAAGTGATTCAACAACCGATCTCGGACAGTACTCTACGCAGAAAGATCGCTGAACACGGCTTGAAGAGCAGGTTTTGTAAGAAGTTGCCTTTTATTAGCAAAGTCAACAATGCGAAACGACTCAAATTATCTCGGGAACATGCTGATAAACCTTTAGAAAATTGGAAGACTGTTTTGTGGACTGATGAGTCCAAATTCGAGTTGTTCAACAGTAAAAAACGAGCTCGTGTATGGCGTAGACCTGAAGAAGCGCTTCATGATCGACATATCCAGGGCACATTTAAGCATGGTGGAGGGAAAGTGATGGTGTGCGGGTGTTTTTCTTGGGCGGGTGTTGGTGCTCTGGTAAAAATCGATGGTATTATGACAGCAAATTCCTACATCGACATATTGCGTGAGAATTTGGAAGTTTCGTTGGTTAAAAGTGGGCTGGATATCAAATTTGTGTTCCAGCAAGATAATGACCCAAAACATACCGCGAAGAAGTCAAAGGCATTCTTCCGTTCCTACCGTATTAAACCTATGGAATAGCCCCACAGAGTCCCGATCTGAACTCAATAGAGAATCTGTGGACCATTTTGGATTCATGAGTTGATAAGACAGGAGTTACCAACAAACATAACTATTTTCAAGCTCTTGAGAACGCCTGGGAAGATCTTGTCCCACAACAGACTGGATCTCCAACTTGTTTTTTCTAAAGAAAATAAGAAGCGGGCACTTTATTTTGACATGCATAATTTCTACTATAGTTTGACCTTTCTTGAAGAAAAAAATGAATTTGCAGGGCAGGTGTTTTTTTTATGTACCAGACAAGAAAAGAACATAATAACTTTTTTCTGGCGGTGACTGTAGGTTTCATCATCCATGAGGCGACAGCCGTTGAATTTTATCAACACCTGACCATACGGTTTTCTGATACGGATTCTGGCCACATTCTTCTGCTTTTGATCCCTGTTTGATTGTCTACAGGCACGGTATGACTTGAAGCCTTCTCGGAGACGAATCCGTTGCACAGTACTGCGTGCGACACGAAATTTTTTCGCCAAATCGCGGTCTGAGATGTTGGGGTTTGCCTTAATGTTCTTGATGGCTTTGTTCCGCAGTTGACGGTTGATATTACCCGCTCAACGGCTGCTTTGAGGCGTGCGATCCTTCGACAAAGTTTCTCTGTGCTTTTTCAAAACACGCCACACTGTATTTCAGGGAAAGCCCAACACTTGAGCAGACTACGAAGGGTTTTCCAAATGATTGCGCACAATTATTTTCTTTTTTCTTCTTCCAATTTGTATTTCTCTGAAACACGTTCGAACTGCACCGCGAAAAAAAACTTCTGATGTTGTTATTGTTAAAGGGAACACATAAAATGTCATAGTTTACAAATCCGACCACTAGTGTCGCTGTAAGAATCAAACATGTTTGTTCCAATATTAAATGAACCACACCTTATTTTATGGTAGACTGTATCTTAAGGCAAGGGTAGAGTGTCAAATAAAAAATTAAAAAATAGGAAACGTCACAAAAAATTGCATCACTTTGATCGCCAATAACTCAGATATTCCTCGATAAATTTGAAATCATATTCCTTTTGGTTATGCGACTATCAATATAGTTATCGAAAAATTACATTCAACAATTGTAAGCTATTGAAAATAAAACGAATAAAAGATGTTGTCTTAAATCATGCAATGCATACTAAATTCCCCAAACGCTAAGTTTTATCACAGATTGCAAATGTGAGTAAAACAGGTTTCAAATGCAGCAACGAACGATGCACCTGCACCTGCACCATGACTGCACCTTCGCCATAAAGTTCATTCGTTCGACAGTTTTTTAGCTGATTGGAGCAGTGAGGAGCTAGTGTCAAATAAAAATGGTTTAATTATAAAAAATTGACTATTGAAATCAAATTTACAAATTTGGTTAACTAGAATAGTTTAAATTAAAATTTCCTTAAAGTACAGAACACATAGGAGTTTGGGACTGTATCGAAAATAAGTTATCTGCATATTATTCTCTAAAATCATCTGAAAATATGTTGTTTTATGCAAACAAATGGATGATTCTTTATTGTACGGGATTGAACTTGAAAATTTTGAAGACCAAATTAAATTAATATTATTCTTTCGCAAATTTTTGATCGAACACTTTTCATCCAGTTCCGGACAAGTGCTTCATCACACCTTAGCCCTTTTTTTAACTCCTGCATATTCTCAGCTGCTTTACCAGTCTTTTTGAAGACCTTCTTCACAATCGCCCCATAGCGTTCGATGGGCCGAAGCCGAGAGCAGTTTGGCGGATTGATGTCTTACTCACCGAAATTCATACCCTTTTCCGTGAGCCAATTGAGAGTTGTTTTAGCGTAATGCGCCGACGCTAAATCCAGCTATAACAGAGGAGGGCTATTATGCTTCTGATATAAAAGCAGCAACCTCTTCTGCAGACCCTCAGATCGATAGATTGTTCCGGTAGTGTAAAAAATGGTATACTTAATACCACAGGCACATATTTCTTGCCAGACCAGCACTTTTTGACCAAACTTTTCCACTTGAATCGAACTGCGATGCAGACCGCTTACACCTTCCCTTACGACGGCAGTGTAATAATGTGAACCTGGAACGGTTTTGAGGGCTTTGAGTCTACTTTGACATAGGCCAGTGCAAAACTTGTATTCCGGGCCCTTTTTACTGAGCGTTTCTTCTATTCTGAGCTTTGTTGGACAATTTTCTGCTTCTTGTAGGTCTTCAGGTTGTTCCGTTTCTTGGTACGTTGAATCATTCCGACGCTAGTAATCGTTTTATTGGTCAAATCACGTATCGGCATAGATCAGTTCTTCCGAATCAGAGCTACCGCTTTCTGATCCAGTTAAGGGTTGGAGGATCCGAGTTTTCTACCTTTTCCTCGCAGCTCATCCGAAGAATTTTCAAAGAATCCCAAAACTTGGTTATGATAGATTCGAATTGCAAAGCGCTTCGCCAGTTGTCGCATAGGTACACTCTTTTCACGTAGCAAGGTGTCCAAAATCTAAATTTTCACAGTTTCTTCAATAGACGACATTTTGAAAACAAAGAATTCAAACCATGCAAATGAATAAACAAACAGGAGATGACAGTCAAACGCACAGCATGCTATGATGAATCACAGGCTGTTTTGAGCGTGCATGTATTTTTCCTATCTTTTATCTCACTCTCGCAAACTTATCTTGGTATTTCAAATTGATAAATCTCGATTGTGAGTGAATGCACATTGAATTGAACTGCATCAGATTGCTCCCAGCATGTAAGCATGCAAAGTGATGTGATTAAAAATTCAATATCTAGTACAAATTCTGAGTTATATCAATTCTAAATTTTGGTTGCCCTTAATGTTTCGCTACGAATCTCGATGAAAGGCTGCTTATTCTAACACATTGAACATATGCATACGTCAAATGGTTTAACTTAGTCTGCGTCAACTAATGGGTGGATCGCTCAGTACATTTTCCACCTGTGCTATTTTTTTTTTTTTTTTTTTTTTTGAGTGTGTCTACAAGCGTTGCAATGTTCTGGGAGTTCCCGTACTGTGCCAAAGGTGCCGATGTGTTGATAGCCCAAATTTTTATGTTCAGCTGAGACTGGCAGCCAGGCAATGCATATAAGCAAGGTAGCTGATTTCATATTTCTATAAGTTCAACTGTCATAGAGATTAGACAACAATTGTCTTATGCAGCCAAACGATCTGTCAAAAAAAGCAGCCAAACGGACTATCAACTTTTGATTCACTTTAAAGGGGCAAGTATTGTGATCAAGTGTTGTTTTGATAAAAGCCTATTATGAACAAATAAGGGATTTTCTACGTCCATATTCAGTAAGTCAAGCCATTTCTGCCTTATATTATCTTTCTTTGGAAACCGGAAGAAACCCACAGAATTCACTTCACATTGCGAATTATTGCCACAATTTCGCTCCCAACAATTCATTTTTTACACGGCACTTTTCACTATGCTTTTTAATGAATATCTTCAAACGGAATCAAAACAAACTACCAAAATCGAAATCGTTTCTTTTTTAGTCTATTGCGCTGTTTTCTTCAAGTTTGTACAAAAACAAGTGATGCCAGATCATTTATGTCATTTTTCAGGTTTGCCAGATTGTATGATTTTGCGTTGTCCGGTCTATACAGTGTATATAGAGTGTCTATAGTGTGTAAGACATCGTGGCTGGCATGCTGTTCTAAGCGACCTACCCTTGACATCAACCGATCGTGTGTTATACACATCATCACTGATTGTTCCGATAGAATCTCCCAGGCCCATATGTGTGGCGTTGAATATCTGGTTATCGTCAATAGATGGCAATCGATAACCTACGATGATTGGCACTAGATTACACAGTCGAGACCGGCGTTAAATAAAGGAATGAAGACATGAATTGAAACGAATTGACTGTCGTTTGCGGAATCATGGTAGGCCGCGCTTCACAACTGACGTGAAATTGGTTGGGGTGTGTTGTTTTTAGTTTGCTTATTTGAGAATTTTCGATATGCCAAATTGAGTGGCTTTCGATTCAAAGTGATCAGCGTGTGCATAATAATACTGAAAATATAGAGCTTTGGAGAAGAAATCTGTTTCTTCTACGAATGAGCTGATGTAGTGATCCATTGGCAGTTTAGTTTTTAATATTTGGTCCTGTTCAAATCCAGTAAATAAAAGGCCCAGCACTCGGTCGAAAAAATGGACAAGAGATGGCTGACCTGATACCGGGATATATCTCCCTATGATCACTCCCAGATCGTGCTAAAGCGAGGCTATACTGACTACATTAATCTGGTTAAGGTAGGGGAAAATTATTGGATAGCATATAGTATGGTGCCCTGTTTATCTAGTAAACAGGGTACAATTGTTATGAAATGCAACCTTAGTTTCTGCCAAGCACGCCCGCAAACTCATATTCGTATATGTGAGTGCGGGGGAGGGGAGTGGAGCGTATGACTTTTTAGTTGGCGCGACCTTCTTGCGGTATAACCATAGGTACACTCTTTTCACGTAGCAAGGTGTCCAAAATCTAAATTTTCACAGTTTCTTCAATAGACGACATTTTGAAAACAAAGAATTCAAACCATGCAAATGAATAAACAAACGGGAGATGACAGTCAAACACACAGCATGCTATGATGAATCACATATACAACGCAAATGTACATGGATAGCTCATTTTAGATACATTCCTTAAAATTTGAACTTACAACTTTTGAACAGTGCATCGATTGCACATATGCAATTCTTGCATTTTTTTTTCATAAGGGGGAACATACAGTTAAAACGAGAAAAAAAAGTCATGTTTGAAAAAAAATTCAAGGGGAAGTTTTAACTCAAATCAATCGAACCTTTTTTACAATTATAAGTGTATCCATGTAGTGCACACAAATATTTTTATCAAATTTTTTTCAACAAAATGGCGGCCGTTAGAGTACGTTGAAAAAGTCGTTGCATTTTGCTTGTAGTGGCTCTCCTGGTCGCAGTTTCAATCTGAAACCTGCTAACCCGAAAAATAACATTAATTCCATTTACAGCTAGTAGATGAATTGAAAAAAAAATCAGTGGGGTTGTGTACAAGACACGACCGGGTGACGTAAAATACGTTAAACCAAGTGATGCATTATAATGTCAGGGAAATTCTGTGTGGCTATTATTAGCGTTAAAAGGGTTTCTATTATTCGTGCCGATCGCTTACCCTTACCGATAGAAGCAGTTTAAGTCACAATATGACGGGTGCGGCTCTTATGGGACATTAGACCAGCGTTTTGAAGCCAGTATGTAAGAAAATTCTATTGTACGCTCTTGAGATATTACTTGGTGGCCCTGAAAAGGGCCGGTTGGTTTTATGATGTCAGAATGTGGGAAAATTCTCTTGTACACTCTTTAAAACTCTTTGGTGGCCCTGAAAAGGGCCTTTTGGTTTAAATGATGACACGGCAAACGTGCAACCGTGTTTTACGATGGACTATCTTTAAGGCCTAGAAGATAGTTGAGGATCTGTTAGGGAATATAAAATTATTAAATTAATGATAGTTTTGCTCATTCTTATAATCATAATCGCTTGACACTACGAAATGTTTATTCGTCGAAAATTAAAATCGTTGGACGGTGGTTCAAGAAAAATGCATAATATTGCTGGCATTGCAAACGGAGTTCACGAACGAAGGTTAAAGCGCCAGAATATTCATCGCTACTAGTTGTTTGATCACAGTTCAAAGCCAAGTCTAGATAAAGGTACTTCATGAAATCAATGAAGGGAAGTTTCCCTGACTTTGGAACAATGATGTTAAAATTGCCAGTCACAGTAACTGGCATACCTTTTCTGATGTATTTCACCAGGTTGCGTGCAATAAAATATTTTATCTGTTTGATTGTGAGACCTGGCAAAAACATATAAAAAGTGTTGAACAATATATCAAACAAAGAAATATAATTCTAAATCATACCTGGTGAAATGAAAATCGAAAAGAGCAACGTGACTGTGTCTCGTATAACTAGCTCTGAAGCACAGATATCGCCATATTGATCGGCTACTCCCAGTTGCTCGTCGTAAGATGCGCAAAGTTTCTCGATGATGTGCGGTTTATTTCATCGCTCCGGGCATTTATTTATATTATCGCTCCGGGCATTCGGTATACTATACGGAATATAAAGCTACTTTATAACATCTAAATGACTTTCTCATGTGATCAATCGACTATTCCATTTCAAAACATTAAAATTCCCACTATATTCATTTAGTTATATAGGTGTTGGTATGAATAAGCTCTTCGAAAAATACACAACCGCTCACTCTTACTTCATTCACACACTCTTTTCCATTAAAAACTTTTATATTCTACATTTTACTATGTGATGAATACATTAGGCCATAGTTGGGAATATAAGGTTAAATGCGTACCTAAAACATGGTCTATGGCTTTCTTATGAAATTATTATTCATGTTTCTATGTGAATATCAGATAAATTAGTGAATCCATTATGGCAAAACGTTAGGGAAATCGAAATATATATAAACATATTAGATCTCGCAGAAGAAAGAGAGTGAGATTTATAAAATATCATTATTCTTTGCAATGGGTATGCGAGGAAAGGTTGGGCTATGTATAATACATTCTTATAAATATAAAATAAACACCTGAGAAAATAATCACGCATCAAAATATGTTCAGCGCATTATTTGTATCGATATAATTTGTAGGTTCGTATGATGTAAAAGCACGCGGCGCATGTCATCACCAGAATACAATTAATACTATGTTGAAATTTATTAAAACAGGGAGCGATAACATAGAGAGATATTCAATTGCTATGATGACATGCACTTTGCCAAATTGATTTAAATTTGATAAATATCAATTTCCTACCTCGAGTTCAAGGACCTTCTCCAGCGTCCCAACTAGTTGTTGGCAACGCATTACATCTTGCTGCTTTCAATTTCGCTCGATAACTATGAGCTCGCTCGGCATCGGTGCATGGTCGTTTCGGAGGAATTCCCGTATGTTCGCTCTTTATGCGCTTCCTGAATCTGCGCAAGCGTTCTGGATCAAATCGGTTAGGCATTCTCACTTTCACTATGTTTCTCAAAAAGTTTTTCTTCCTAGAGGTAGGTCTCTATCCAACGCGAATCGTTAACACAATAGAACAACTGTTTATAATACACTACTAATTGGAATTTACAGAGAATGTTGGTTCGGAATATCATGTTCGGCATCGGAAATGGTGTCCGTGATAGGGAATTTGTGTGGTTTAAGGTATGCGACGAAGGGAAAACAAGTTTTGCTAATACCACTGGCTGCCAATCGACAATTTGAAACGAAAATCCCAATCAAACTCTCAAGCTGAGAATATTAAATTGAAAGTAGCAAAGATGGATTTGTATCTGGTAGGATTATTTGGTGAAAATAAATCAAAGCACCGGCAGGCTTTGATTTATTTTCACTGATTTATGGATCCGCTGCATAGCACACTGTTGCCTAGTAGCGACTTGGCAAAATCCAATATGACTGCCAATCGACCGAAATGTAAGATAAACTCTCATGTAAATAACTCTCTAAAATTAGAAATTGAATTGATTCATTGATTCATCGCGGGTTGCGCCAACCAGCTAGGAAAGTTATGTCACTTCTCCTTCAATTCTTGCACCAAAAAACAACCACTGATTTTTTTTTGCATAAAAAGTTAGTAGATTTCCCGTAGAATACGCTCCCGAAACCCTTTTTTCAAAATTCGAACTCCAAGTGTTTCGTTTCATCTGCTTCCAAAGAAGACCGAGAAGGCCTCAAGGCAATCGTGAACCATGCTCTGGAAGATGTTCCGTCCTTTTCAGGACGACCAATTCAATTTTCCCAAGTAAAATGTTGATTAGATTTTATCTCTCCTTCCGTTGCATATTCTCGTCAGTTGGCAGCCAGCAGTGGCTAAGAAATAGTTTCAGTTGTACTGCTGTTTACTAGTTTACTTTGTACTCCTATAACCCCCTTGCACTGAGCAGTTCAGCTTGCCGTGCCTCAAAGGGTTAGTAGGGATTTTTGTTCAAGACCCGAAGCTAAGAGTCAGTTCTTTTGTGGTTTTAGAACATTTAATTTTTCCACTTTATTTATCATCTCACTTTTAATAAAGTTACCGTAGTAACATGTGGGCTTCAAATAGTTCATATTATAAGTTATAATCACTGTAGTAACTTTGAGATGGGTAGCTCATCAAAATGTTAGATATACATGCTATGCGGTGTATAATTTCAGATCATCCATGGAACTCCCAAATATGGCAAAACAATTTTACATTATTTTTTTCTCGTGCCTATGATATATTTTCTAAACTTTCAGTTTCAAAATCGATACACAAGTCCTTCTAAAATTGCAACAGGACAACAATCTACAGACACGTTATTTCAAATAGAATTGTTTTTATCATTTTATATTATATTTATAAACCTCACCCACGGTATGTATTTGAATGGATACGAAGGATTTTTCATTTTTTAGAATGGATTGTCCACGACGAATTCCACTAAAAAAATCCTTTTTTTTTTTTCATAAAACAATATGGTAATTCGAAAACTAACATTGTTTGTAGTCGTTCAACTCCTATTTCACAGATTTGATTGGAAAACTCAAATTATTGTTATTGTTAGCTTAAATTTTCTTTGCTATCTTGAGAGGCTGCCACGTTATCAATTTTCTTTTATTAAATCAACAAATGTTTTGGTCCAACAATCAACAACAGAATGTGGAATAGCATTAAGTTTAACACTTTGGACATATCTGTAAATCTGTTCAGTTAATCAACCGTCACATTATACTCAACGGAGGGCAGTAGTGTTTGCGTGCAGAGGTTACTGTATGTAATGATCAATGTGAAATATCTGTTTACCTGTGGTAGAACTAAATATCTAAATAAATATATTTGGACTTCATCTCAAAAGATATTATTTATGAATATAGAAATGATGACCTAGGCTTTTCAAGCTATAGCAGGACTGTACAGGGAGCAATATACAACATTTCTGTCGTTTCAAAACCAACCAAGGGAAGAACATATGTAATAGATACGCATGAAGTAGTACTTTTTTTATATAACTATGTAAATAATGATATAAACAACTAATGCTTATACTGCAAAATGGGAGGGACCATCAGGGCACCTGATTTAAGCCCTCTGAATGGGAAGAGAAGGAATTCTAACTCCGCATTGCTAACATTTTGTGAATATAGCGCGGGCTCTTCACCCCGCCCATTGGGGTGTCCTAATGTTAGATAGCTTGCTCTTTTGGTCAATTGTTTAATCTTGGTGTTGGAAGGAGATTTTTTATATCGCTTTGGAAACGTATAAGAGATATTGCCTATCGATCCACCCAACCGGTTTTGGCCCTTCATACAATGGCATGTTGAGGACAATCAGTTCTTATTTTAGCTTGATCAAGGCCAACAGAGAGGACAGCCCATTGCTGTCGGACTTAGTTTCCGTGCTACAATGGGTGTTAGTACACATTATACATACTTCGCATACTTATAACCATTGCAATTATACACGGCTTAAAAAAATAAACGGTTCCTATATTATTCCAAAGCGCAGATATCATCTAGCAAGCTTACGGTAATGGTAGCCCTCAATAGATTTTCGAAATTTGTGCACCATTCAGATAAAATTTTTGCATATTAATATTAATTACTGACTTTAAATTATCAAATAGATACTCAAAAATCTTATAGGATAATAATCTTCGGCTAGTCGATTTAAAAACACAACCGTCGCTCTTTCACCATATCATCATTCAGAACAAATAACTACTAAATTATTTCTTTAGAATGAATAGAAAATTGTTCTAACATACTTACTTACCAATGCCGATTAGAACATTGCTGCCTTTTAAGGCGAATCGCTGCTCCATGTATTTTTTCCTATCTTTTATCTCACTCTCGCAAACTTATCTTGGTATTTCAAATTGATAAATCTCGATTTTTAGTGTATGCACATTGAATTGAACTGCATCAAATTGCTCCACAACAAGTAAGTATACAAAGTGATGTGATTAAAAATTCAATATCTAGTACAAATTCTGAGTTATATCAATTCTAAATTTTGTGGTAATGGCTGCCGTCGTGAATGCTGCAGCATAAGCCCTTAAGGTTTCGCTACGAATCTCGATGAAAGGCTGCTTATTCTAACACATTAAACATATGAATGCGTCAAATGGTTTAACTTAGTCTACGTCAACCAAGGGTGGATCGCTCAGCACATTTTTCTCCTGTGCTATTTTTTTTTTTTTTTGAGTGTCTACAAGCGTTGCAATGTTCTGGGAGTTCCCGTACTGTGCCGAAGTAGTGTTCCACAATATGTTTAATATGTCAATAATGTGGCACACATACATGTGGTATGGATTGAAAATCGAAGTACCGGTGTTAGGAAACATATTCGTCTAGTGTGTAATATAGACACTGTATAGAGATCAGACAACAATTGTCTTATGCAGCCAAACGATCTGTCAAAAAAAGCAGCCAAACGGACTATCAACTTTTGATTCCCTTTAAAGGAGCAAGTATTGTGATCAAGTGTTGTTTTGACAAAAGCCAATTATGAACAAATAAGGGATTTTCTACGTCCATTTTCAGTAAGTCAAGCCATTTCTGCCTTATATTATCTTTCTTTGGAAACCGGAAGAAACCCACAGAATTCACTTCACATTGCGAATTATTGCCACAATTTCGCTCCCAACAATTCATTTTTTACACGGCACTTTTCACTATGCTTTTTAATGAATACCTTCAAACGGAATCAAAACAAACTACCAAAATCGAAATCGTTTCTTTTTTAACCTATTGCGCTGTTTTCTTCAAGTTTGTACAAAAACAAGTGATGCCAGATCAATTGCTCAAATTTATGACATTTTTCAGGGTTGGCAGATTGTATGATTTTGCGTTGTCCGGTCTATATACAGTGTCTATAGTGTGTAAGACATCGTGGCTGGCACGCTGTTCTAAGTGACTTACCCTTGACATCAACCGATCGTGTGTTATACACATCATCATTGATTGTTCCGATAGAATCTCCCAGGCCCATATGTGTGGCGTTGAATATCGTCTGGTTATCGTCAATAGATGGCAATCGATAACCTACCGATGATTGGCACTAGATTACACAGTTGAGACCGGCGTTAAATAAAAGGAACGAAGACATGAATGGAAACGAATTGACTTGAAATCTTTTGCGCAATCGTGGTAGGCCGAGCTTCACAACTGACGTAAAATTGGTTGGAGTGTGTTGTTTCTAGTTTGCTTGTTTGAGAATTTTCGATATGCCAAATTGAGTGGCTTTCGATTCAAAGTGATCAGCGTGTGCATAATAATACTGAAAATATAGAGCTTTTGGAGAAGAAATCTGTTTCGACGACGAATGAGCTGATGTAATGATCCGTTGGCAGTTTAGTTTTTAATATTTGGTCCTGTTCAAATCCAGTAAATAAAAGGCCCAGCACTCGGTCGAAAAAATGGACAAGAGATGGCTGACCTGATACCGGGATATATCTCCCTATGATCACTCCCAGATCGTGCTTAAGCGAGGCTATACTGACTACATTAATGCCAATCTGGTTAAAGTAGGTGGAAATTATAGTATGGTGCCCTGTTTAACTAGTTAAACAGTTAACTAGTTAAAAGGATACAATTGTTATGAAGTGCAACCTTAGTGCCATGCACGCCCGCAAACTCGTATTTGTGCGGGGAGGGAGTGGAGCGTATGACTTTTTAGTTGGTTCGTTCTTCTTGCAGTATAACCATAAGCCATAAAAGGCTAGGACAAGAGCTGGTGCTCATGCCCCAACCGACAGACAAGCTCTCACACAAGAAAACGTACAACACCCTTGGATTTGGAATCAGGATACAAGTAGAAAATGCCTGTGTTTCAGACCATAAAAGCGGACAAAAAATGAGTGCATTAACTTTCTTAGCTTCGTCACTCCCGACGACTCATTCATCTTAAAACTTATCTCATATCAAAGCAAATCTACATATGCTTTCTCTCCAAGGAAAATCTTCCTCACAATCCCATCCAATCTCCAGATGTCTATGACAACTAATCAACACTTCTCTTTCATCCCTATGGATCTTAAGGGCCTGGCCAGGTGTTGAGCATAAAGAACAATGGATGAAGAGCCTTCAACACCCAAGGCAGCTCTTCTGGTGCATTCATCGTCTCTACAACAGCCAATCCAGGAGAATGTCGAAAAGTACCTACTATGCTATGCTAGGTATATAAAAACTAACTCGTTTACGTTGTAAAGAATAATTCTTATAATTTCAACCATCTTCTAAAAACGCTATCATTACGACAAAAAATATAAATTGCCACCATGGCTTTCTCAAAATACTGTTGCTCTGCTGCGTATCAACATAAGAAAATGGAAATAGCCCGTCTGTACGAATAGCAATTTCTCCCGATTTGTCACCGTTTAATAAAAATTCTTGCATTCGTCTAAGGACGACAGAAAGTTTCGTGCATCAATATACCTATATATTCAAATATGATTGAGAACAAGCAAGATTGTGTCTTCAAAACGGATTCAACTATACGTTCCGACAATCTGACACCGTATCGTTATGTATGGATTTTAAATGTGAACATATGAATAGTAACTTGCATCAGTCATACAAACGAAGACGTTTATCGGTTCTCTATTGGTTGACTTTCCTGCGTCGGAGTATCAAATCAAAAGCACGATGCCTGCTTTACATATTTCTACAAATTCTACTTGTTCTACTTGGTGCTATATCTATACATGCTCTTGACGAAAGAAAACAAAATTTTACCCAACTGATAAACAGGAGCAGAGCTTCGCAAAAGTAAAAGCAAACTCTGATTTGGATTCAAATCACGTTGCCGCATGGTACAACGTTGCAATCGCAATCCAAGATTTCAAATTGAACGATGGTAGCTTGGCTCAACGAGAAAATTCAGTCGCCTATGAAATATTCTTATTTGACGGAAATAAATGTATTCGTGGGTGTCCTGAAGGCTTTCTTATTTTGAAAATTATATCAAGTTCATAAAAGAACCTAAAATTTACGAGTCTTTAACTATAAACATTCAGTTCAAAGCACATTCATTCATTAAAATCATCTGCTGAGCTCTTAAAACTGCCTTAATTTTACTACCTTCCACTTGGCTTATCATCAATCTATCCCAAATATTCAATTTCCTCTAAACCATTACCGTTTTCTTTCAACAGCCATCTGCAGACTGGAAAAAAGGCGGAAAATGTGTTCTTTCCTCAACATTTACGCTTTCGTTCCACCCTCTGCAGTCAATTGATAATTATCGCACTTCTGCATAGAATACACTCCAGTGGAGCACCTTACACCATGTCGCCAACGGCCTGAGTGCGGCTAAGCTTTTAAGCTTTTTACGACTTTCTAGCACTCACGCTTAGAAATATCGGTACTATTTTCCACTATAACAAACTCAACGCTGAACCAAGCCAGGGTCGCCGTTTATGTTAGCTGCTCGGCTATCTTGCACGGAAACACATAAATTTCAAAGCACCGTAAGTCGCTCCAGGTTGGACTGCGACGACGAAGCATTGTAGGATGTTGGTAGGTAAGCGAACGTGCTGCTGCTACTTCCGTCGTCCATCCGACCTGCTGTAGACAGCTGATTTAGAATAATGAAGTGAGAAAAGCGGGTGAATTTTCGCTATCTTTGCTCGTTCGTTGGAGAAAAGAAAAATGTCTTAAATTCTGCATCATTAACTTTTCATGCTTTGTCTTGTTTTTGTAGAAGCTAGGCTGCTTACCTGGCGCATCGCCATATCGTCATCTTGTAGCCATTGCCGTACGTAAGTGTGGTGTGTTGCAAACAAACAATGCAACATGACGATGTGCCTTTGTGTTCTTTGCCTTTGTGATCTCTTACAATTTCTTATGCAGTATGGTGGGAGTAGAACTAGTTGGCTATACCTTTTGTCGCGTTTTTGTCACTTGCCGTTAATAACACACATTCGAAGGTGTTTTACCGGTTTGCTTTGAATTTTCAGTAAATAATGTCGTGTTGAAGGCGTAAAACGTTTAAAATGGATTTTAAATGTATCTTTCGATGGAATTGTATTCCTTGATGAGTATGTAGGTTGTCGCATTAGGTTACATGCACTCGACTCATACCACCAGTCTTGAAGTGCTGGCTGGCATGTTGCCACTTTCGGATCGGTTTCCAGAATTATCTCCCCGACTCCACACCAGATGCGAAGTAATGAACCCCCAGGTGATCGAAAACTTTGAGAAGCTTCTTGAGTTGAATCATCGTCCTATGATTGCTCCGGTAATATTTGCTGCGAAACTTAGCCAAGTTTATTCCACTAAATTGTGCTTCACTGACGGATTATTGCTAGAGGAGTTCATTGCGCCGCACGAAAAATTCAAGCACCTTGTTCTGTATATGTTGCTGAATTAGCGACAATACCTTTTACGCTCGAAATGATTGCCTCACTAACTACACTACAACAAGATTAAACAATGAATCCTAGAGAGTTTGAGCTGTTTGAATTTAACAATTGGTCAAAAGAGCAAGCTATCTAACATGAGGATGCCACAATGGGCCGCCCTTTATTCACAAACTGCTACCAATGGGAGGTGGCATTCCCACTCTCCCCATCCAGGGTGCTTCAATCGGGTGCCCTGATGGTCCTTCCTATTTTCATGAATTATTTACATAATAGTGTATATATTTATGTAAATTAAAAATACTACAAGCATTATATGTATTATATATGATCTTCATTCGGCTGATCCTGGAATGCACGAAATGTTGTAAAGTGTTAAAATGTAGAGTTTTGGGGTTCGCACTTAAAAGCGTTTTCGTTCGGTTCCAGCGGTAGCAGTATTTCAACAGTATTTCATCACTTTTTCAGGTATCCTGAAAAAGTTTGTTGAATCTATTGAAATTTTACAAAACTAACATTCATACATTTTAATTTACTGTTGCCATGGCCCGTATTTGATACTCGATGCTGATTTTACTACAGCAATCCGCTTTTATTTTTGATGACCTAATAGTTGTTGCTACCGAATTAGGAAAGGGAAGATTTAATTGGTAGGGAGTTAAAGACATATGGGCAAAAAAAACAATAGGTGATGCTTAATGCATCTATGAAGTAAAATCAATAAAACACTATTACCAAATATAATTATATTGTGAGTTATGATGCAGTAATGGCAAAGATTGAAGTGTAAAATCGAACACTAGCCCAATGGCACACAGCGCTGCATGAATCAGATCAGCTAAGGTTTTGTACAAAGTCCATTTGCAAATCGAATTTTACTGTTTCGAATTTTACTATGGAATCAAACATTGAGCAAAGAATTAGTTTGAAATTTTGTTATTCAACGGCATAAGTGCTTCGGATGCATTGAAAAGGTTACACAAAGCCTATGGGGAATCTGCTTTATCGCGTGTATGTGTGTTTGATCGGTATAAGTCGTTCAAAGAGAGTCGAACATCAATTGAAAATCTGCCTCATGATCGTCGTCCAGCAACATCAATAAACGAAGAAAACATCAAAAAAGTGAAGAAAATTGTGCTGCAAAATCGCCGTGTGACCGAGAGGGAAATAGCTGATGAACTCAGCATATCAAATGGATCCGCTCATAGCATTATACACGTTGTTTTGGGCATGAGACGTGTGTCCGCGCCTCTTGTTCCAAAATTCTTGAATTTTCTTCAAAAATAGCAACGCCCAACTGTTACTAAGGAAATGCTCAAAATGAGTGATACGGACATCCAGCACATCATAACTGATGCTGGCAAACGTTGGCATATGTGAATCGCCTCCGATGGAGATTATTTTTGAGGAGACAAAAAAAATATTGAAGAATAATTAACAGTTTGTGTTTTATTTAACAGTCTCGTTCATATTTGAGCAGTAGGTATATGGAATGATAAAGGGTGCCCACAGTTAAATTGCATCACTACCAATAAACTGTAACATTTCGCCCTTTGGGTTGATTTCAAAGAAATTTTGGGTCAAATGACATCAGCGTTTATTGTTTCATTGTGAAATGTGTCGTAGTTTCGAAAATAGAGTCGAAGGAACAGCAAGTGCGTGAAAATATTGCCGCAATGAAAAACAGAATAGGACAGCTAAAATACGTGCGCGTAAGCTGTACACACAAATGTTGACGAAACCACACTGCTGCATCATGGACGATGAAACACACGTAAAAGCGGACTTTAAACAAATTCCTGGCAACCAGTATGTGACTACGAAGAGACAAGTTCGATGTTCCAGAATCTCTAGGAAAAAG
>JASCZW010010218.1:0-37837 GCA_034211315.2 Aedes japonicus | reverse complement strand
CATATATATATGTACACTATATATATATATATAAATATGCTATATATATATATGTATATATATACGTATATGTATATATATATAACATATATATATATATACAGCAATTCCATGGCAAGATTATACGATCTCTCAGAATTTTATAATATTCGGTAGGATTGTTCAACATCGAAAGAATATTAGACTCGCATTTGTGATTTCGTTGATAGACTGGACCTTTTCTGCACAGACTGGTCCAAAATCGTGATTTTCAAAATCTTCAATTTTCAAGGAATTTATAACTCTAAACCGTACAGCCGATTTTAGTCATTTTGGCCATTGTATGATGACTTTCTGGACTTCCAAGCAAAAATGCGAGGCCTTTGAATATATCAATTTTTGTGTGAAAAGATACAGAACAAATAGTTTTTCTTGAATTTGACTGCAGGGGCCTCAACATGACTCCCTTGTTTTAGTATTTTAAAATGAAAAAGAGCATTACTGCGATTTCTTTACATAACATAATCAAAAGGTTGGAGATGATACTGCGTGTCGTTTTGGAGATTACAATTTTTTTAAATAGTACGTCATTGCTCTTCATTTTATACATCACCCTTGCCTGTAGGAAACTGATGAAGATGCATGAGTAGATTACCATGCGTCTCCATCAATCAGACCTATGACTAATGAAATCTGAGTAGGTCACAGAATGTCAAGTAAATATTGTATAATAAATAATATTTCGCCGACACTAATTATATATTATTATGGCAACTAAGACTAATGAGACTTTGAGCAGATATTGACAATTTGATTACCTAACATTCTTTTCGTTACACAGAGGGGCATTGGTATTATTATTTAAAGAAGAACCGTTGATACGTATTGACTACCTACTGTAGATGTAGAATGTTTATCGACCTGTGAGATTGAATTGAATTGTTTCTCGGCTGTAGCGTCAGGTCTACTCGCTGACGGGAGGAGTAGAGTGGAATTTCTAAAGCGGAGAAGCAGAGTGAACCGTATCTCTTTCATTTCATACTCGTCGCTCGCTTGCGTTATCTGTTATTCTGTTGCTTTTCTCTGGCACAGAAATTCCGCTCTACTCGCTCCCGTCTGCAAATAGACCAGTCGCTACAGCCAGCTGGTCAATACCTATTAATAGTCTAGGCTGCAGTTCACTTCACTTGATCGTAGGTACAATATAAACATCATATAAAACACGAAATTTATGTAAGAAGTTACAGTTGAAAACAAAGTATCATATCAGAACAGTTATATCAAAGAATATCGTAAATGAAACGTAAGTGTTCAATTTGTAGTGTTTGGGTGTTGAGTTCGTGTTCAGAAAATCAACGCAAAAATTGTACGACCATGCTGTGGAAAAAAAAATTGATTAGGTAGCTCTTTCATTTGTCAAAGTTGCTACAAGAATTTCATGTAACATTGATCACCATGGCAAAGAACCCATTACAGGACCATACAGTATAGGCACTACAGGTATGTTATATAAAAGTTCATATAATTCTGTTTTAATTTGAATTCTTCTCTTGCAATTGTTACTGGAACATTTTATTTTTACATTCTTTTAGAATCGTGCGAAGCAACCAGTCACGAAACGATTGCCCTTGCAGGACAAATCGGCATTGTTCCTTTTCCTACCAAGTAAATAATAAAATAAGAAATTATTTTATGATTCAATCAATCAATTTTTAATCAATAATTTGTTATATTTATTTACAGGCTCATTGAAACAACCAGCTATGAATCGATCGGTACCACCAATAACGTTTTTGTCGTGATAATGAAATGCTAACACAGCAGGATAAATTTAAGGAAACAAAAGATAGCAATGAGCGGTATGGGATTTAACCACGCACCCAAAAGTTGGTCTACATATAGGATTATGCAAAGGATTTGATCATTTCCCAATATATGGCCAACTGGTGAAAGTATTACCGTAACTGGGAGGAATAGTATAAGTGCAAAGGGATTAGTAGGCTTCGTTAGGAGAGAAACGCTAATGCGTGTTCATGTAATTTATAATAGCGGCGAATATAAGTCGTGTTGCGGGAAAAAGGGATTATTTGATATCCAACAATGAAAGAGTAGGATCTACATACAAAGAAAGGTTAGTTTACCTTCCCAATTTGCAAGAGGCATGCTCCTGTTTAAAAATACTCATCCACGATATTAAGATTGGATTTTCGATGTTCGCCAGTAACCGTCCATGCTACATTTTAGCGGGAACAAGTGGCACGCATACGGTGTGCGTTTAGCATTTACCACCAAAACGTTAAATTGATTTTTAAAACACTCAAAGTAAGCAATTACTTCCAGATAGTGTCTCGGTCCTACCATGATATGTTTTCAAGAATATTTGCGTCAAAATCCAAATGAGTGACATTGGCAGCAATGCTGCAGGAAATTGTCCGGGAATGCAAATTTTTGGCGGTAGAACTTATGACCATTCTTAATAACGTGTCACGTTAAATCGTTAGAATTTTAAACAATGGCGCTGCTAAGCAGAAAGATGCAGCTTGGACTTAGTTGAAATGGACACACAAGAATTTATTGATACTTTTTTAGAAAAATTACTCAATTTATTGCCACGTAACTTTTTGCGGCTGAGCGATATGACTCATTTAAAACTGCGTTGAAAAACAATTTAAAAAGCCACTGGGTGTATCATAATCTGTGATTTTTCGGAGAATTATTCATTCGTTGTGCAGGATGCAGTTCAAGGCTTTCATTGGGCAAACGCTCAATGTACTCAATCTTCTTGTATGCGATTTTATTTTAAAGATGAAGAATCAAATGATTTGAAGTTTACCAGTTTTATTGCGGTTACGGATTGCCACTAAAACGCAATCATGTCGCAGTGCGTCTTTTTTTGACTCAGTCGCATAGCGTCTCATAAAAAGTAAGTTATCAGGTTCCGAGAAAATTTATTTCTCCTCAGATGGATCTGGAGAAAGCCAATACAAAAATAAAATGACCGCTTTTAATCAGTGCAACATGCAAAAAGATTTTGGCATAGATGCCGAGTGGAATTTTTTCGCTACTTGTCATGGAAAGGGCCCTTGTAGATGCTTTGGGAGGCGTATTGAAACGAAATGCTGCGAAAGCCAGTTTGCAAGATCATCACATAACAACGGCCGAAGAACTTTATTCATGGGCTATTTCTACCATGAACTCGAAAATACCTATCATCGTTTTTTTCAACTCGACTATAATAAAATGGAAAGAAAATTAAAAAATCGTTACACGCATTAATGAAGCAAATTCAAGGGACTCAGTTCATAGTTTCCATAGCCTCAAGCAACGAAGAGTATATTACTGTGAAACAAAATTCATTTTCAACGGAAGAAAAATGTATAAAATTGCTTACGAAAAACTTAATAAAATAAAAATAAATGTATAAAAGTAAGTTTTTCTTATATTTTTAACATGTTCATCGTGTCATGTAGCTTTAAAGTGTTTTTTTCTTGGAACTTACTGCTAAGCAAAAATATTTGAAATTTTAAAGCCTTATTTATGTCCCAGAAAAGGTAACGTCAAAAACATAGCACTTTCGGTCTGTGTGGTTAACGGAAAGCCTTAAACCGATGGTCGAGATGTTATACTAAGTTTGTAAGCCAACTCATGGAGTTTCATTAGTCATAGGTTTGATTGGATGGAGACGCACGGTAATACCACGCATACTTCATCGTTTCCACAGAGCGGGTGATGTATAAAATGAAGAGTAATGATTTATTGTTTAAAAAAGTTGTATCTCCAAACGACACGCAGAACATATCTCCAGTGCACGTCGATATGTTATGTAAAATTGAATGCTCTTTTCATTTAAAAATACTAAAACAAGAGTCGAAGATGGCCCTCGTCAGTCATTCAAGAAAAAACTATTTGTTACGTATTTTTTCTTCATACAAAAATTGATATATTCAAAGGTTTCGCAGAGTTTTGCTTGTGAAATTCGAGAAAAATGCCAATACAATGGCCAAAAGCGGCTAAAATCGGTTAAACGGTTTAGGAGTTATAAATTTTTAGAAAATTGAAGATTTTGAAAAATCATGATTTTTGGACCAGTCTAACGCAAGAAAGGTCCAGTCTAATAACGAAAGTAAAAAATACGGGTCTAATATTTTCGATGTTGAACAACTCCTACCGAATATTATAAAATTCTGAGAGATCGGCTCGTCTTTTTTCATGCCGAATTGCACTGTATATATATATATATATATATATATATAACATATATATATATACTAAGTATGTATATATATATATATATATATATCATATATATATATATATATATATATATATATATATATATATATATATATATTTATATATATATATATATGTATATATATATAGGTATATGTATATATATATATGTATATATATATATATTACGTCTTTAAGGATCTTCGGAGTGTTTTTAACAAACACTAACTACTCTTCGCTACGGTCTACAATCGAATGAATAACATTTTATTACCTGTACAAAATGTATCAGAGCTTGAACGACCAAAAGTGCTTATTCGTAATATTTGGAAATGCTTATGTACTAGCTACCTATCGCAGTTGTTACCAGGGGGTGTCGGGTTTCTGTCGTTGCTGTCGTCGTCGTCTTGCTGAGTCCACGTGTTTCTGATGATGGTGTTATCATGGAAATTCGCAGGTTGCGAATGACTGTAGCACGCTGCTGCTTCTGTTGTTGCTGTTGTTGTTGTTGTTCTGCTGCTGCTGGTACTGCTGACGCCAACGTTGCTTCCTTTCGTAGAATAGCTAGTCTGTGTTCTATGCCTTAGGTTGATGTCGGAGGGTGGTTCCTAACTTATATATGTATATATATATATATATATATATATATATATATATATATATATATATATATATATATATATATATATATATATATATACATATATATATATATATATATATATATATATATATATATATATATATATATATATATATATATATATATATATATATATATATATATATATATATATATATATATATATATATATATATATATGTCCCCATTCCACCGTGTTCCTCGTTGTGAAGATGTTCCAGGAGACGAAGACCATCGAGCGGCGTGCTGGAAGCGGCCGAAAACCGAAAACGGAATACCCAGAGAAGGCACGAAAGATAAGGCAGTACTTTAAGAATAAGCAGAACCTTTCCACCCGATACGTGGCCAAAACGATCAATTCTTCGGAGTGGTTCGTCTAGCAGACCATGAAGCGGGCTGGGCTACGTGTTTTAAAGGTCAGGAAGGCGCCAAACCAGACTGACAAGCAAAACACGGTGACCAAATTGCGTGCGCGGAAGCTGTACCTTGAGTGGCTGGTCAAGCCAGGCTGTCTCGTTATGGACGACGAGACATTTATCAAGGCGGACACCAAACAAATTCCCGGTCTCAAGTTTTTTTTCGGTACGTCCCGCATGGAGGTTCCGGAAAAGTTCCGGAAGACAAAGATGGGCAAATTCGTGAAGAAGTACCTGTTGTGGCAAGCGATCTGCGAGTGTGGACGGTACAGCAAGCCGTTCGTTACAACCGGCACCATAAACGAGCAGATTTATCGAGAGGAATGCTTGCAGAAGCGCTTGCTGCCCTTCCTCCGCTCTCACCATGGTCCCACGCTGTTCTGGCCGCATCTCGCTTCGTGCCATTACGCCAAGCCTGTAATGGATTGGTACGAAGCGAAGGGCGTTAATGTGGTCCCGAAGGAGGCGAACCCGCCAAATACACCAGAACTTCGTCCGATCGAAAAGTTTTGGGCGATAATGAAGAAGAAGTTGAAAAAAAGCGGACAAACTACAAAACCGATGAAGTTTTGAAGAAAAACTGGTAGAAATTGTGCAAGGAAGATGGACAAAGCCTCGCCCAAGATCTCATGAGCAGTGTTAAGAAAAATGTACGAACATTCAGCGTGGGGGAGAAAATTCAATAAATTAAATATGCCAAAACATAGCTAATATATAGTTTTTAAGCACTGAAAATTTGAGAAGTATCCGATTTAAAATGAATTTTTGGTGATCATTTTTGTGTGTCTCATTTTGTCCGAGTCCAGTCTTTATAAAACATTTAATCAACCGTAGCCTACTAGGCTGAATATTGGGACTCATACCATGGTGTAGTCGTTAAACTCGTCGGTTTTCCAATCTGGATGTAAATGGTCCAATTCCCGATGTATTGGAATGTTTTCAGGGCATTATTTTGCTTGTCACACATTACGGTTGGATATTTGGGAATAGAACAAAAAACCCCAATTGGGAACAAAGGAAATGTTCCAAAGAACACACTGCGGCAGGCAGGCACACTGCGGCAGGCTTCTTAGGGCCATGAGGCACCAAGAGTGGACAGCAATGTTTGCTAGAATGAAAGATATGAACTCTTGGTGCCTCATGGTGATGAGCGAACATCTCTTTGTACATCATAATCGTTACATCACGTAAGGGGAGACATAACAATAATACCAAAAATCATGTCGTTCTTACGGCCAGAGTACATAATAAAATCTGAATCAAGTAATATTATGTATGTACCACATATGTATAGTTTCCCACTGGTGAGTTATTTCATTCGTATCTTTGAGTGCTCTTTGGCATTATGATCTTGCTTTTTAATGTGTTTTTATTGTGCATCCATGTGGCCATTTTAATTCCACTAGCGCATAATACTGGCTCAATTGCTCAACATAACTCTGTGAAATGAACGTTTGCTCTGTTTTGACATTCGAGAGAAACATGAAATTGCTATCTTTGCACTGAAGTCACTTTTGATTTGTTTATTGTGTATATCTGGTTCCAGATCTCTAAAAAACGTTTGTTTGTTTGTTTGTATTTTCTTTATAAAGGTTTTAAGCTATTAAAACTATATCTTAACTATACATTAACATTGCGTAATTTTTTCTCAAAACTACGTTTTCAAATGACTAGTCTGAATATTTGTTCAATACCATATGTCTATTTCTGGGGAAGGAGTTAATAATTTGCTAATAAAATACCATTGCCAGCTAAGGGAATGATTACAAAATGTGTTGTGAAAATGTGTCAAAACATAGTAAAAAAACAGCCATCACCTATCACCAACGCTATGTCAAGGCATGTAAAAATCAACAGATTCTACTAAGAACTCTTATAGAAGTCACAACATTTGCTCAATCAAAAGTTTATATTTGAATTCTCGTCCTTATTTATGTGCATGATTTTTCATTGAATATTCAACTAGTTTTGGAAGTACATATTAATAATTATGAGATCAACCAGTTTACATCGTAAATAGTTAACGAAAAGAATCATTTACCTCCCGCTGAATACCTTCTTCAGAAATTTTACCCAGTTTCGCAACTGGGCAAGTTGCTCGCTACTCAAGTTTTTAGTGAAACTGTGCAAAATGTCCAAAGCACTCAGTGCTGGATAAATGATTCTTTCAGTGCTGTCATTTTATCCTGATATTTGTCTCAATTGTTTTTGTTCAACTAATTAAGAAGGTAAATATACCTGAGCGCATAATTTATGGTTCAGGACTATCATAGCAAATGGATGCAATTTATCATGGGCGGAAGAAAAAAAAAATGAAATATCTACAACGAATATTTTAATTTTTCTTCCGTAGGAGACCTGATGGATGTTCTAGCCTTGATAAACTCAGCCATCAACTTTATTCTTTACTGTTCCATGAGTCGCCAGTTTCGGAATACTTTTAATTACCTGTTTCGTCCGAAATTTCTCGAAAAATGGCTTCCTGTATCTCAAAATGATGGTACACCAATGGGTCGTCGAAATCAGGATGGGGCCACAACGCAAATCACTCAAGTCTAGCAATCAAGGGGACGTCCTAATTGCAACCATTGTTGCTCTATCCTGGTAACAAGCGCAATCAATTGGATCGTGTTTGGTACTCGACGCTCCGAAACAGCTTCAACAGAGTGTGCGGTGCTTTAGTGACGTCTCCCAGCAACTGGCGATAGCAACGGCATGAAAACGATAACTGTGGCTTCATTAGTACAAGTAAGTATCCATGTAATGTGCTAGCTATAAACAAACTCCTTCAGGGATCATTGTAGAAAACTTCAAAACCCATTTGCTTCTTACAATAATTTAGCGAAAGCTTTTGAAAGCCAGGGTAATAATCTTCCACTCAATAAAATCACTTCGCGGCAAAAGATTCCAAATAAAAACATTACTTTCATTATTTGTTTCGTTTCTTAAACTTGAAGAGCGCAGTGGTCATGCTTCTCTTCGGAATTGAATTTGGATATTTCCAGGGAAACAATCTAATCTTGATTAGGTTTTCGAAAATACTTGCCAAAAGAAAAATATTTTTCGTTACTCCATTAATATTCAGAAGGAAACAAGGTTATGTATATTCTTATGAAAAGTTTTCTATTTACAATTAAGGATGATTTCCTCCCCTCTGGATCACATACATTTGTGTAAGGGATATCATGCTCAGGCACTTTCCTCATAATTTTAGTTATGGTTCTCGGCTGATTTTATATGATTATTGCATTGCCTCTATAAAAAAATCAGTAGGGTTGTGTACAAGACACGACCGGTTGACGTAGACTTTGATAAACCAAGTGGTGCATTGTTACGTCAGGGAAATTCTGTGTGGCTATTATTAGCGTTAAAAATGTTTCAATTATTCGTGCCGGTCGCTTACCCTTAACGATGGAAGCAGTTTAAGTCACAATATGACGGGTGCGGCTCTTAAGGGACATTAGACCAGCGTTTTGAAGCCAGTATGTAAGAAAATTCGGTTGTACGCTCTTGAGATATTATTTGGTGGCCCTGAAGAGGGCCGGTTGGTTCTATGAAGTCAGTATGTGGGAAAATTCTCTTGTACACTCTTTATAACTCTTTGGTGGCCCTGAAAAGGGCCTTCTGGTATAAATGATGACACGGTCATGGTTGCACGCTTAAGATGGACTATCTTTAAGGCCTAGAAGATAGTTGAGGATCTTTTAGGGAATATAAAATTATTAAATTAATGATAGTTTTAGTCATTCTTATAATCATAAGCGCTTGAGATTACTTAATGTTTATTCGTATGTCATACTGTGCCTGAATGGCCTGCATCTCGAAATTCTCACCATCGCCGGAACCATCAACAATGTTTTGCATCGTTTGGGGGATTTCAGTAACGACAGGCAGCGGAGGAAATTCTATAATACGTACATACAAACATATATTTTGACTGATGCCTTGTCTCCTTTTCAACATTCACCATTTAAATACCATACCATTCGGATCATTTGTATACAATCTGAGTTGTAGTATGCCTTTGCATAATTCAACTTCAAAGAATCAAAAATTTGCAATTTATGCAATTTTAGCAATTCTGGATTTCAAGGGTAATAATAAACATTGAAATACTCTAGAATTCAAATTACGATAAAATACGTTATCAGAAAATATCCAACAGGTTTAGTGATTGTTATGAAAACACAATAATCAATTGCAACATTATCAGATGTGTAAGCGTCTCAAAAAATGTTCAAAGTTCAGGAAGTTTTATCAAACATAATATAACAAAAATTATCTTGCAGTTGTTATAAGGTTATATACGAGTATATAGAGTACATGTCCCTTGACTCAGTCGATTATGTAGCGCACGATTACAATTTTAACTATAACTCATACAATAATTTAGCTAGAAACGATATTTAACTAGTTATACCTTTGCTAAGACATGCTTAACAAGGCGTTTGCTGTACTGGACCATGAAAAGTCACCAGCTAATATTATGGAGTCGAAAACTTTCGATGGATATTGATATCAATAAGGATTCTTGTTCGGACGAATTTCAGTAAAGTTTGTTTATTTCATCGCTCCGGGCATTTACTTATATTATCGCTCCGGGCATTCGGCTATATTCGGTATACTATACGGAATATAAAGCTACTTGATAACATCTAAATGACTTTCTCATGTGATCAATCGGCCATTCTATTTCAAAACATTAAAATTCCCACTATATTCATTTATTTATATAGGTGTTGGTATGAATAAGCCCTTCGAAAATTACACAACCGCTCACTCTTACTTTTCCATTGAAAACTTTTATATTCTACATTTGACTATGTGATGAATATATAAGGCCAAAGTTGGGAATATAAGGTTATATGTGTACCTAAAATATGGTTTATGGTTTTCTTGTGAAATTATTATTCATGTGTCTATGTGAATGTCACGTAAATTAGTGAATCCATTATGGCTAAAACTTTTAGGAAATCGAAATATATATATAAATATATTAGATCTCGCAGGAGAAAGAGAGTGAGTTTAATAAAATATCATTATTCTTTGCAATGAGTATTGGAAAAAGGTTGGTTAATGTATGATAAATTCTTATGGATATAAAATAAACACCTGATAAAATAATCACACATTAAAACATGTTCAGCGCATTAGTTGTATCGATATCATGTGAAGGTTCATATGCAGTAAAAGCATGCTGCGCATGTCATCACCAGAATACAATTAATACTATGTTGAAATTTATTAAGACAGGGAGCGATAACATAGAAAGATATTCAATTGCTATGACGACATGCACTTTGTCAAATTGATTTAAATTTGATAAATATCAATTTCCTACCTCGAGTTGAAGGACCTTCTCCAGCGTCCCAACTAGTTGTTGGCAACGCATTACCTCTTGCTGCTTTCAATTTCACCCGATAACTACGAGCTCGCTCGGCATCGGTGCATGGTCGTTTCGGAGGATTTCCCGTATGTTCGCTCTATATGCGCTTCCTGAATCTACGCAAGCGTTCTGGATCAAATCGGTTAGGCATTCTCACTTTCACTTTGTTTCTCAAAACGTTTTTCTTCCTAGAGGTAGAACTCTATCCAACGCGAATCGTTAACAGAACAGAACAACTGTTTGTAACACACTACTAATTGGAATTTACAGAGAATGTTGGTTCGGAATATCATGTTCGACATCGAAAATGGTGTCCTTGATAGGAAATTTGTGTGGTTTTGAGGTATGCGACGAAGGGAAAACAAGTTTTGCTAATACCATTGGCTGCCAATCGACAATTTGAAACGAAAATCTCAATCAAACAAACTCTCAAGCTGAGAATATTAAATTGAAAGTAGCAAAGATGGATTTGTATCTAGTAGGATTTTTCGGTGAAAATAAATCAAAGCAACCGGCAGGCTTTGATTTATTTTCTCTGATTTTATGGATCCGCTGCATAGTACACTGTTGCCTAGTAACGATTTGGCAAAATCCAATATGACTGTCAATCGTAAGATATGTAAATGTATGATAAAATCTCATTCACAATTACTCTCTTGAATTAGAAATTGAATTGATTTATTGATTCATCGCGGGTTGCGCCAACCAGCTAGGAAAAATTTCCACCGTCGGAGAATTGTCCTGCTCGCCTTCCATGGAGGCTCTCCCGCAAACAGTAGCGTTTTTGTAGTCGTGACGAACAAATCGGCACTAGATTAAATGACGCACAAACCGAACGAAATATTAATTTAATTCTTATATAAACAACTCTCTGAACTGGATTGGTTGTCCTCAAAAGGTCAGATTATCAACTTATGGATTGCGCTAACCAGCTGGGTAAAATTTTTACCGACGGCTCGCCCTCCATCGAGCACCGAACTAAATTTAAGATTAGTTCTTTAATAATCAACTCTTTTATTTTAATTCAGTGTCCTCAAAAGGACAGATTATTTCCACCTACTGCTGCTCGCCCCATAAGGACGCTTTCCCCCAAACAGCAGCGTTTTCGAAGTCGCGGCGAAACAATTGCCACGATGAGGTAAGATGGCAGCTTGCACACACCGACGCGATTGTGCGCCCCCATATCCGCCATTATACCTCATCGCGACGATCGCTGTTTGGGAGAGCATTGGTACATCTCACCACCAGCTGCTACGCGACTACCAGCTAGCTCTGCGACCAGCTCCGCTGCCGGACGAATGAAGCAGCTACGACCCGCTGCCTGCGATCAGGTGCCTGCGACCAGCGACCAGCTCCGCACAGCTACAATGCTGCCAAGCGAATGAGGCATAATTTTTCTTAGTGTTCGTTTTACACCGTTCTCAGCTGCGTGCGAGACGTACATGGAGAGACGAATGACATGATTGGTTAAAGTCTCTCTCTAATACAAAGAAGAAGAAGATGATGCAAGGCGTTCCTTGCTTCGATTTGAAATCTGTGATAGGAAATTTGGTAAATTTACTCTGCAAAATGTCATTATAAGACATCACCTTATATTTGCGTTATTTTCAATAGTTTACTATTGTTTGAGAATAATGTTTGACAATTGAACTGGAGCGCGGTAAAATTTCCGACCGATTGAAGAAGAAATCATGTAAATCTATCGCGGATTAGTTGAGTTATTCGCGTACAAAACGTACGGTTTTTCGTGACGGTCGCAAAATTTTAGATTTTCATTTGACACCCTACCCTTGCCGTAAGACGTAGTCTACGTCAAAAAGGTTGGTTATTATATGATAAATTCTTATGAATATAAAATAAACACCTGATTAAATAATCACACATTAAAACATGTTCAGCGCATTAGTTGTATCGATATTATGTGAAGGTTCATATGCAGTAAAAGCATGCTGCGCATGTCATCACCAGAATACAATCAATAATATGTTGAAATGTAATAAGACAGGGAGCCCAATGATGACATGCAATTTGTAAAGTCGAACCTTCTAAAGCGTCCCAACTAGTTGTTGGCAACGCATTACCTCTTGCTGCTTTCAATTTCGCCCGATAACTACGAGCTCGCTCGGCATCATCGGTGCATGGTCGTTTCGGAGGATTTCCCGTATGTTCGCTCTTTATGCGCTTCCTGAATCTGCGCAAGCGTTCTGGATCAAATCGGTTAGGCATTCTCACTTTCACTATGTTTCTCAAAACGTTTTTCTTCCTAGAGGTAGGACTCTATCCAACGCGAATCGTTAACACAACAGAACAACTGTTTGTAACACACTACTAATTGGAATTTACAGAGAATTTTGGTTCGGAATATCATGTTCAACATCGAAAATTGTGTCCGTGATAGGGAATTTGTGTGGTTTAAGGTATGCAACGAAGGGAAAACAAGTTTTGCTAATACCACTGGCTGCCAATCGACAATTTGAATCGTAAATCCCAATCAAACAAACTCTCAAGCTGAGAATATTCAATTGACAGTAGCAAAGATGGATTTGTATCTGGTAGAATTTATTGATTTATTGATTCATCGCGGGTTGCGCCAACCAGCCAAAATTTTCCCGACAGCTCGCCCTCCATGCAGGAGTTTTTGCAGTTGCGGCGAACGAATTGGCACCATATTAGGCGCACAAACCCAACGAAATAAAAGTTTAATTCTTTTATAAACAACTCTTTTGATTCAATTGATTGTCCTCAAAAGGACAGATTATCAATTGGATTGGATGGATCAATGGATAGCGCAAACCAGCTGGGTGAAATTTTTACCGACGGCACCGAACTTAATTTAAGATTAGTTCATTTTTGAATAAACAACTCTTTTATTTGAATTTATTGTCCTCAAAAGGACAGATTATTTCCACCTACTGCTTACTGCTGCTCGCCCCCAAGGACGCTTTCCCCCAAACAGCAGCGTTTTTGAAGTCGCGGCGAAACAATCGCCACGAAGAGGTAATATGGTGGCTTGCACAAAACCGACGCGATTGTGCGCCCTCATAATCCGCCATTTTGCCTCATCGCTGTTTGGGAGAGCCTTGCTACTTACCACCACCAGCTGCTACGTGACCATCAGCTGCCTCTGCACCAACTCCGCTGCCGTACAAATGAAGGCTCCACAAACTGCAGCAATTTTAGCTACCGCGGCAGCAATCGCGGTGGAAAATCGCCGCTGTGAGATTACATGGCGGCTTATGGGAGCGCACAAACCAACGCAATTAAAAAACGCATCGCGTCGGTTTGTGCGCTTCCATAAGCTGCCATGTAATCTCACAGCGGCGATTTTTCCACCGCGATTTCGCTGCCGCGGTGGCAAAAAATTGCTGCAGTTTGGTGGAGCCTTCATTTGTACGGCAGCGGAGTTGGTGCAGAGGCAGCTGATGGTCACGTAGCGACGGATTATGAGGGCGCACAATCGCGTCGGTTTTGTGCAAGCCGCCATATTACCTCTTCGTGGCGATTGTTTCGCCGCGACTTCGAAAACGCTGCAGTTTGGTGGAGCCTTGAAGCAGCTCCCAGCGACCAGCTCCCAGCGACCGGCTCCCTGCGACCAGCTCCCTGCGCTCCCTCCGCACAGCTTCAATGCTGCCAAATGACTGAGGCAACATTTTCCTTAGTGTTCGTTTTATGCCGTTCTCAGCTGCGTGCGAGACGTACATGGAAAGTCGAATGACATGATTGGTTAAAGTCCCTCTCTAACACAAAGAAGAAGAAGATGATGCAAGACGTTCCTTGCTTCGATTTGAAATCTGTGATAGGAAATTTGGTAAATTTACTCTGCAAAATGACATTATAAGACATCACCTTATATTTGCGTTATTTTCAATAGTTTACTATTGATTGAGAAAAATGTTTGACAATTGAATTGGAGCGCCATCACTCGAGGACACTCACTAAGTTTGTGCTTCAGGGATTCCGTTGTTGCATTGCAGTGTAAACATTGATCGTTGTCCGCTCGTCGAATGGTGTGCCATAGTTGTCTGTGTTCAACTTTCTCGTTAACAAGCATGTACCAGCTGCTTCGTTGGGCTGACGACAAATCTCTGCTACCAATGTTGAGCCATACACGCCTCCAGTTCACTGCGGGGTGGCGCAATTCCACTCTCGGTTGGCTAGTTTGTTCGAGGTAGAAACGATGAATTTGATCGCTGGAGGGGTTTTGTTGGATGTGGTGTGGGAGTAAGGGAATTTGCTGAGAGAGGAGTTTGAGACAAGGAAGATCGGTAGGGGTAGGAATATTCTGGGAGAGAAGGGAACGATAATAGGGAAGGGAATCGATTTCCTGCATGTGGCGGTTGATGAGCAGCGCTTTACACTTTAACGCTGACAGATGGAGCTTTAGTCCGCCTTGCTCTCTGCTACGAGCCAGCTGCTGCATAGGGATTCGTGCGGGCAGTCCACGAAACAGGAATGTCCCCATCGCTGATGTGAGTTTTGCTGTATGCATACACAGCGGTGGAATTACAGACGAGAGGTACCACACCTTCGCTGTTATGAACGTGTTCAATAAGATCACTTTCTGCTGCAGGGTAAGGGAGCGCATGTTATGCAACCAAATAAGTTGCGAGATTTTGGAAACTAAGGCATCCCAGTTTAGCTTCACCATCATTCTCACTGAGTTGGTGAAAACGACGCCCAGCACCTTAACACTCTCCTTGGTCTGCAATCCTGGTATCGTTAGTGGGTCCCCATTAATGAAACCTACATCAATAGCCACTGTTTTTTGCCGGTTCAATTTCGCCCCGGCAACGATCTCGAAGCTATCAAACAGCTGATAAATCCGATCGATCGTTCGTGTTGAGGTAGCAATCACTGTGATGTCATCAGCGTATGCAACGCAGAGCTCATCACCACACACACGCTCAATTCGTATGAGCAGGGGATGGAGATACAGAACAAAGAGTAGCATCGATATAGGATCGCCCTGACGTACGGATCGTTCGATGCGAAACGGCTGAGAAAGGTGCCCATTCACAAGCAGGCGTGATGAGGAGGAATCAGCCACACGGGAAAGCCAGCTGACGAAATCTTGGTTGATACCCAGCAAACGAAGTGATCGATGTAGGTACTCATGAGAGACCCGATCGAACGCGTGGTCGAGATCGTACGATATCATCTTCCCTCTCTGCTTTCTCGCGATTAGCTGAGCGACACGATCTTTGAGCGAGAGTGTAGCTTGGAAAATAGAGCGGTCGTTGTTGCCACATTTTTGTGCGTCGCTCAGAAGTCGATGGCTCCGCATTAGACGCTCCAGGCGGGCCTTCATCACACGGCTGAGAATTTTGAAGTCAACGTTGAGCAGGCTGATCGGGCGATATGCTCTCGCTGTCCCATCTCCACCTCTCTTTTTGACGAGCACAATTGTGCCATCGGTGAATTCCGAAGAAAACTCATTCGTCATGGCTTCGTTGATAACAAAATAGAGTTCCCTATATATGACGTCAAAAGTTCGTAGATAGAATTCAACCGGCAGCCCGTCGCCGCCCGGCGATTTTCTTTTCTGCGATGTTCGGATGGCATTTTGTAACTCGTCTACACTGATTTCTGCCATAAGGGCAGCGTTGGCTTCATCGTTCTCAGGCACGACTCTCTCGTTTTCGAAACGTTCTCCCTCCACCTGTCTCGCCTCTTCCGCTGAATACAGATCCCTGAAGTAACGAAACACGTGCTGCTCTATCTCTAGGGAGTCCTGAAGTTGTTCTCCTCGTTCGTTCTGCAGTTCTGTTATTTTTGTTTTTTTCCGCCTCCGATCACCTAACTGGAATGTTGACATGTTTTCCCCCGCAAAGAAAGTCTCATTTAGCCGCATGAAGTTTTGCGTAAATTGCCGCTGTAGCGTAAGCATTTGCGCTTTGACGCGATTTATGGTCACCAACATGGTGGGATTCTGGTAATACCCATCATACGCTAGCCGTAGCTGCGTGTACAGGCGATTATATTCCGCATTGTATGCGATGAAGGTTTCACGAGACTTCCAGCGGAAAAAAGATTTTATCTTTCGTTTCGCACATGTGAGCCACCATGCCATCCAGCTGGGGAAATTTCTCCGCTGGCGGGTCCAAAACTGCCACCGAACACGGAACTCTTCTATGTTTTCGGCAGTTAAAAGGTGAGGACGGAGGGACCAAAAACCGCGTCCTTGTTCACGGCCAAGGTGGGGAAGACAGATTCGCGCTGTTAGAGCTTTGTGGTCTGTAAAGGAACACACATGCGTTTCCGCACTTCTCAGTTGTACGCAAAGCCCAGAGCTGACGTATATGCGATCGAGCCTAGATGCCGCATTGTGTGCAACGTACGTGGGTGCGGGGATTGTGGGGTACAGTTTTTGCCAGATATCGTGAAGCTGAAGCTGACGAACGGTCGCCTGGAGAGCGGGACTATTGTTTGCGCCCGTTGAGTCGCACGGACGAAGCACGCAGTTAAAATCACCAGCGAGGATGACGTGTTGCGTGTTGAAACGAAGGTAATATGCGATCGTGCCGTTGAAAAACGTTCTCTTTCCGCACGTAAAACTGTACCCGACGGCGCGTAAACGTTACACAGAGTCGTGTTATGCACCCTTAAGGCTATCAGGCGGCCATCCAAGCTCTTCTCCACATGCGAGAATTGTATGTGGTCCTTTAGCGCGATCGCCGTTCCCCTTCTTGCCTGGTCCACATTGCAGACAACGTTGAAACCCGGAAGCGAGAGCTGCTCATTCTCCACCTCCTGGAGGAAAACAACATCTAGCTCCAGCGATCGAACGAAGGTCCGGAGAGCGTCAATTTTTGTTGCGTTCGTTATATTGTTGATGTTTATAGAAGCTATGTTGTAACTGGAGAACTCAGCCATTAGGACATTTCGTTACTCCCGTCTCGCTTGTCGTTAGAATCGTTCTCCACGCGAGCCTTCTTGCCTGGTGGTCGGGTGCGGAGTTGCCTTCTGGAGCTGGTTGAACCGACAGACGAATCTGTTTCGTTACCATCGGGCTTTCCACTAGCAGTTTTGCGATCCACTCCGCCGCTAGCAGGGGGCTGATGACCTGTAAAGGAGGTCAACAACCCGCTGTCCGATGGTTGAGTCGAAGCCGAGATAGTGGCTAACGGGGGGAAATTTTGTTCGGTCAGGACAATTGGTGGCATCAACTTCTGTTGTTGGCGTTGAGGCATTTGTTTCGGTGGTGGCATCGTTCGTGTGGCTTGATTCTGGGTTGGTTTCGTTTGGTTCGCACTGGGAGCGATTTGGTTTGAGTTTGTGTTGGTATGGTCGATTTGACTCGTTTTTTTTGACGGCACCTGCTTCGCGGCATCGGCGTAAGATTTTTGCACGAGCAGTTTTTTATTCTGCACGCACGTAGCGCCGACGTGTATTTTTTTTTTTTTTTTTTTTTTTTTTAGACGGGATGGAAAATCTGCAACCAGACACCTGAAGAACTCAGGGTGTGGGGATGAGGGTGCCAACTCCTCGACCCACTAAAAACCCACCCGTGCCTTAAGCCTTTCTCCCTCCCCGGAACCACCTTTCGGTATTACTTCGGGGAGGGGGCTTTTGTGCTAATTAAGCACCCACTATGTCTAACTACTTAGGTCTTCAGTAGTTAGGTCGCCCTTTCGACCTGCCTTTGGTCGTTTCGCCATTTCGATTGGAGATCGAGGACAATCTGGGATGCTGCTACGCATACCGCTTCCCAGATGTCCCGGTCCTGGCACATCCTCGGGACCAAATTATCCGGAGTCGTGTCGTGACCGCTTACGGCCATCATGCCGGATCTCGCGCCGTCGAAGCGAGGACATGTAAAGAGTACATGTTCCGCGGTTTCCTCTGCTCCCGCGCACTCGGTACATGCGGAGGACTGTGCATGCCCATATTTATGCAGATATTGTCTAAAGCACCCATGGCCTGACAGAATCTGCGTTAAGTGGAAGTTAACCTCCCCGTGTCGCCTACCGACCCACCCGGATAATTCCGGGATTAGTCGGTGGGTCCACCGACCTTTGGTGGAGTTATTCCGTTCCCTCTGCCACTTAACCATTGATGCGGCTCTAGTGGTCTTTCGGATACCTCTTGTTCCACGTTGCTCGAAGCACTCTGCATCCTCTTTTATGACGATGCCTATCGGCATCATCCCCGCTAGGACACAGACCGCGTCGCGTGATACCGTTCGGTATGCACTAACCACTCTTAGGCACATTAGCCTGTGTGTACTCTCTAGCTTACCTAGGTAGCACTTCATGTTCAAGGCGGTGATCCATGCCGGCCCGCCGTACCTAAGTATGGACAGGGCGACACTGGCCAGGAGTTTACGCTTACTCCCTTGCACCGCCGAGCTATTCGACATCATGCGGGATAATGCCGAGATAGCCACGGAGGCTTTCTTGCAAGCGTAATCGACGTGGCTGGTAAAGGACAGCTTATCGTCGATCATGACCCCAAGATACCTCAAAGACCTCTTCGATTCAATAGTGCAGTTGCCTGCACTAATCGTAGCGTATTGCTCGATTTTCGGTTGTTGACAACCGTGACCTCAGTCTTATGGTGAGCTAGCTCCAGCTTTTTGGAGCGCATCCATCTCTCCACAATGCCGATGGAGTGTGAGGCCGTCAGCTCCACCTCCTCGATGGATTCACCACATATTTCCAGGGTGATGTCGTCTGCGAACCCGACTATCTTCACCCCGCTCGGGAACTCGAGCCGTAACACTTCGTCGTACATCGTGTTCCATAGCACCGGACCCAGGATCGAACCTTGTGGGACGCCTGCGGTGATATGTACACGTTTCTGACCCTCCTCCGTGTTGTACACCAGTACGCGATTCTGGAAGTAGTTTCCCAGAATCTTGTACAGGTACCCAGGAACCTGTAGGCGCTGGAGCGAGTCGGCAATAGCCACCCAACTGGCGCTGTTGAAGGCGTTTCTCACGTCGAGGGTGACCACTGCACAGTAGCGTACTCCTCGCCTCTTGCGCTGGATTGCCACCTCAGCCGTCTTGGTGACGGACAGGATGGCATCCACCGTTGACTTCCTTTGCGGAAGCCAAACTGGTTGTCCGACAGACCGCCTGTACCCTCCGTGTACGTTGCCAGTCTGTTGAGGATTACCCTCTCGAGCACCTTACCCGCTGTATCCAACAGACATATTGGTCTATATGCCGATGGATCTCCTGGTGGCTTCCCTGTCTTTGGTAGCAATACAAGGTTCTGAATTTTCCAGGCGTCCGGGAAGACGCCCTCGTCCAGACACTTTTGCATCACCACCCTGAACATTCCGGGATCCAGCAAGATAGCCGTCTTGATGGCCAGGTTCGGGATACCATCAGGTCCCGGCGCTTTGTTCACCTTTAGCGACTTTGCTATCGCAATGAGTTCGTCATTCGTCACCGTCGCCTCGTCGCCGGCCCCCGTTGTGCCGTTATCAATGCCCACGTGGTCACGGGTGTTCGGCGGGGCCGTCCACCCTTCCGTCGCTATGACAGCGTTAAGGTCTGGGATACTGGAACGCTGGTCATGGGACAAATCTACGGCGGCGGGGGGCCATGGACTCGGGTCGTGGCTCGGAAAGAGTCCCCCAACGATCACCTGCAGCAGCTCTGATGAACGCTCGGTTGGAGCCGCCGATCCCCTGGTTTTGGCCATTACGCGCCGACGTGTATGTATTCGCGGCAGTGTCGGCATGTCTGCAGCTGCCCGAAATACGACACATTCGTCACTTCACCGTCGATGGTGACCCATGACTCAATGTTTTGTTTGACCGTCATTTTGGCAACACGAACACCCGTTGAAATCCCGGGGAAATCAGTATCGGCACCGCTCCGTTGTTCACGAATTGCGTTGACATCGCCGTACTTTCCAAGAAAGTCAGCAATTTTTCGGTCCGACACGTCTTCGGACAAATCGTGCAGCTTCACCTCCACTGCTCCATCTTCCAGAGTGATCCTAAGCGGGTATTTTTTCCCGTCCACTGAGATCTCGTGTTGGTTGTCGTGTTCTTCGCAAATTCGTTGCGCCAACGCCAGGTCAACGACTTTCACGAAGGAAACACCGAGGGCTCTGCTGTTCTGGATCCGTAACACTTCACCTTGTTTCAGACCCAACATGGTCGCACAGAAGCATTTGCACTTTAGCATTGTCCGGCTTCTTCGGCACGTTCGCAAAATCTATTCGAAATGTATTTTCCCGACGGCCCATCGCGGAGTCGTTTGGACGCACTGCGACACGGAACGGCTCAACGATGAACAGGGGAGAAAAAAAACAGTTGGCACTGGTACTAGCTTGTATTCGACTTCACGGCAGAAAAAACGCGTGTGTTCTACTCGGAAGTTGAGCACTAACTGTGACGGTCGCAAAATTTTAGATTTTCATTTGACACCCTACCCTTGCCGTAAGACGTAGTCTACGTCAAAAAAATATTTTTGAAGCACACATCATGTTAAAAATGACGCCTTCAATTCAAGCATATCAAGAATCAGTTTCCATCGCAGGGTTTTGCAATTTTCCTGCTATCTGGTGATGAATCCCAATCTGAATCGTCAATCATATTAGCCCTATTTTTTTCAGTCAAATTCTGACCGCCTATTAAGTTGTTTTATAGCAGCCATGGCGAGTTCAGTAAAAAACCTCCGTTCGATGCTATGCTCTCTAAGCCGCTAGAACCCCAAGGAGAAGAAATATTCGATCACGGGGCACTGATTGTAACAGAAGATCGGGTATATGCAAGAACTTCGCCTTGCTAGGCGAATGAAAGAGCATCAAGAGGAAGCTTGGTTCCCTGCCGTTATATGGCCCTGAGCGAATGGAAAGTACAGTAGAACAAGGTTTTAATGTGGCTGACCATCAGTGATAAAAGAATGTGGAAGCCACGGTTGTTTTCTCCGGGAGTTGCTGTGAATGGAAAGATTTACAGTACCGAATATCTGCCGGAAGTGGTCGAGGGAAAGGATGTGGTTATTTTCATTAGTAGCTTTATTTCAGCGCCTTCCAACAACTATATTTATTTTAATGCAGAAGCTAGTCCGACCAGAAGCTGGAAACATAATAGCTGAGAATCATAATACAAGTGCTGTTTTAACTCCATTTTCTATTGGCTTAAGATTTTTGAAACGTTTTGGGTATCTTACGAGAAAACAGTCGGTTACTACAAGCTTTTCAATAAATAATGTATTTTCTTTAGGCCTTCAGGACATTATGGTTCTTTAGGTGCTGTTATTCTAGCGCCAGTTCTTGAAAATAGTCAAGTTTATTAGTAAAATCAGCTTTGTTAGTTAACCCTGACAGCAAAAATCTCCCACAAATTCTCGGTGTAATGGGCTTTGTGGATGCCATTCCAGAGATTTGATCCGAGAAGACTAAAAGTAAAACTTGGTCTTCTTGGCAGTTTGCTTGGGGTCGTTGTAGTACTGAAATAATAACTACTCTTCAAGGCCCGTCTGCATCAGTGAAACCTCCATATTTTGCCGTAGGATGTTGATGTAGGAATTTGCCATCATTATTCCGTCGAGTTTTACGAGGCTTTCCATTCTACCTCACGAAAAACACTATCACCCCAATCACTATCAAATTTCCTCCTCCATTCCGCACCTTGCCTTGAATATGACGCTCCTGAAGCTAGTCTCGCTATGTGCACTACACACGAACCCACCGCTTCCAGTTAATCATCTCGAATTTTGATTCATCCGTTGTGTGCCATCAGAGAACTGTTTTCTAGAAATCTAGGGGCTGCTCCTGAGTATACTTATGCCGTTTGACTTTGTTTGCCTTGCAATAACTGGGTGCTTCCGCACTGAAAGTTAATTTTAGTTTATATTACAAAATCGAAAGTAAAGCTTGCTTCAGATAGAATTGGAACAAAAACAATTGCCTGTATTTCTGTTATTTATAATTGAATTCAAGATCTTTTTTTATACAAATGTAGCGTTTTCTCCATACTTTTAAGAAAAAATACGGATAAAATTATTCGTCACGGTTTCGAAGGAAATCTGGATTTTTTCCTGTAACACGGCTCATTAGGCGGCGCACACCTTCTTCGTCCATCGTTTTAGCTATCTTATTCCACCAGGTCTTCATCTGATTGATGTCTTTGACAACCTTTCCCTCTGCCTTGAGTCTCCTCTTCATGATTGCCCAGTATTTCTCAATAGGGCGGAACTGGGGGCAGTTGGGTGGGTTAAGGTTTTTCGGAACAACCTGGACCCCTTTCTCTGCATACCATTCTTGAACGACTTTGCTGTAATGACAGCTTGCCAAATCTGGCCAAAACATTACGGGATGGTTGTGAAATCAAATGAACGGCAACATTCGTTTTTGGATACATTCTTTTTGGTATAGGGCAGCATAATTAATCATCAATTAAAAGAGAGATTTGAGCAATAAAAAATGAAAAAAGTGCCATTAAATTATTAAGGCCTGTGCCAACAAATAATGTGTGATCAGCATTAAAAAATTAGGAATGAGCAATAAAAGATGAGAAAAGATCTTCGGATAATCTAATTGTGACCGGTAAATCTATCAAATAAAGCAACAGCTATTAGTATATGTGCAATTAAATATGGCAGTATTTCCGCCAAATTATGTAATTTGAGCACTAAACTATTCGCATATGTCTTTTAATTTTGTTGGATTTTCCCATAAAAACAGTAAAATGAGCAATGGATATTTATTTATCCATTGCTCATTTTACTGTTTTTATTGGAAAATCCAACAAAATTAAAAGACATATGCGAATAGTTTAGTGCTCAAATTACATAATTTGGCGGAAATACTGCCATATTTAATTGCACATATACTAATAGCTGTTGCTTTATTTGATAGATTTACCGGTCACAATTAGATTATCCGAAGATCTTTTCTCATCTTTTATTGCTCATTCCTAATTTTTTAATGCTGATCACACATTATTTGTTGGCACAGGCCTTAATAATTTAGTGGCACTTTTTTCATTTTTTGGTGCTTTTTCTGAATTACTAAGTGCAGGTAAATATTTTAGTCTTGGTATAGTTCCGACGTCATTGTCTTATTTGTAGGATTTGTATTTGTTGACCTGGGATTTGCCCGAAGTCAGCCTTGACATAGGTTTCATCGTCCATCAGAAGACACCCGTCGAACTGACCAGCACCTGGTCGTATAGCTTCCGAGCACGGATTTTGGCCACACTATTCTGTTTTATGGTCCGATTTGGCTGTTTGCTAGCTCGATACGACTTGATTCCTTCCCGGAGTCGAGTTCTCCTCACGGTACTATGGGCAGCACCGAATTTTCTGGCCAAATCACGGTCCGACAGATTGGGATTCCTCTTAATTGTCTTCAAAATCTTACCACGCAGTTTCCGGTCGACAGTTCCACTCCGACGATTGGCTTGAGGCTTCCGAATCGTCGTCAATGTTTCCTTATACCGTTTGATAACGCGCTATACGGTATTTTTGGGCAATTTCAGCTGTTTAGCTAGCCTAGATGCAGACCACAATGGATTTTTCAAATAACTGTGCACAATTTTTTCCCTTCTTTCGGCTTCCATGTTGATTGTTTACAAAGTACAGTCGATTTGCGGAATGTCAAAAATACATACGTGAAGCTGACAAAATTCCCGACACGTGGGCGCCAAGAACTTCCAAATTCGTCCACCAGGAGCGCCACAATATGAGCAAAAGTTTGTTCCAATTCTAAATGAAGCAAGCCTTAATACTCACTAATCCATTCGTTGTTTTCAGCAACGAAACTGATTTTTTCTTTTTATAAAGATACATTCGTAATTAATTGCACGCGCAACTGTCAAAAGCACGAAGCTTTAGTTGACACAGAAAGAGCATTCGTACATTGTACGGAAACAATGCAAAGATCTACGAATATTTTGTCACAAATTAAAAAGAAACGTGTCTCTGGTGGTTGCATGAAGGACTGACAGATCTACTTTATCGACTCAACATGTAATTGACAAAAAAGCGCAAGCACGTGGAATTTTCCAGCGTTTTTTTATTGTTTCAGACATAGGGTTCGAACCTGAATATTTGGAAAGTGCCGATTTTAAATCCGTGGTTGATCTCACTAGGCCACGCTGACTCGTGAGAACAATCTTGATGAATGAGCATGATGTTATGGCTCACTACAGAGCTTTGATTTTTATTTTGGGATAGATAAATTATTTCCGCCTATACCAGCAGAAACACCATCGTGCATGAGTGCGGTATAGAAGAGAAGCAGCGATTGGCTGGTCATCACGAAATTCATTTCGTGCAATTTACAAAAAGGTGTATTGATAGCATTTCACCAGATAAAAAGTATTATGAATGTTTCATACAATATACGAGACATTTGTTCTATGTACAAAATCCATGTTTACGAAACGCGTGAAAGCTACTTTACGAAAATAAATTTTCAGTGCGTGCAACTTTTCTTTTAAACCCCTGTGCTACGAGACGGTTACTAACAGTTCGGCCTGAAACTGATAGTTTCCTGGATCTCTCGGACAGTTACCTTTGGGTGCTTCTTGACTTCGCGCATGATCTCGATGTCCGTTCTCTCATCCGTTTTCAGAGCTACCACCGATCCGAACTTTTTTAGTTTCAGAATTTTATTTTTCAATCACTGCCTTGCTGATACTGATCTCGCTAAAGACAGTCCGGTGCGATTCACCGTTTTCACACCATATACCTCCAATATTCGCCAGCGTCGGTAAGCGTGACTGCTACTTAGCACCACAGTGGATCTGGGTTCAATCCCGTCGGTGGTTTTTCTAAGGCGAAAAAAACTGGTAACGCCTTCCTTCGGAAGGAAAGTAAAGCCGTTGGTACCGGCTCATATTCATGAGTCGATAGGTAGGGTCCAGATGGTGGGGTCGTCTTCCTGGCATCGGTGATTGTCACCATGTGAGGAAATAGGCCGACGGAAAAAAAATCCTCCAACATTCAGATACATCCCAACAAGCATTGCATGTTGTATAAGAGCTTGTTCAATGGACAATTAGCTTCTTAAGCTAGAAAATAGTTTATTCAGCCTTTAATCAAATCATATTGTTTGTTGGGATGGTTTAATTGCTTTCAAAATCATTGAATTCTTCATTTTTATTTTTCAACTGAATCTATCGCGATCATGTGTCGTTTGCTTTCTTTTAGGAAAATATATAATGAAAGAAAAAAACATAATAGATTTTCGAAAAAAAAAATGCTAAATTTGTAATTTATATGACATGAATGTTCAGTTCAATAAAAATGGAACTGAAGTTGCAGCGTCTAGCAGCGGGCAGCGGGCGCACACATCACAAGCGTGTGTTCACCCAGCGAGTGCGAGCGAGCGCACATAAGTTTTTTTGATCGCATCGCACCCAGCGAGCGAGCAGTAATATTTTTCAACGGCCTTGTTGCCAATTTTGCATGCTGTCGTCGCAAACTACGTTGCATACGACAGTATAAAAAAGAACGTTCTGCGGTAGCGAGGGATAGTTTTTCGCAAGCCGTTGCACAGTACACATCGAAAGGAAGGAGAACAACATCATCAACAGTCGCAGCGAGACGGCAGCAGAGCTGGGCCATCAGTTGTGAAAAGCATCGTCGAGTGTATAAAAATAGCGCACGCTCAATAGAGCGCATCAGTCTAATTTCATCCGTCGCAGAGAAAACATTAAATAGAAATAAGAAGAGAAATGATTAAAGTTGTGTGAAAAGTAAAGTTTCTCCAGTGTTTGTGTTCTATCACCGAACGTCCAGTCCTCCACCTCCGCACAAAAAAAGAGTTGAATTGACAAAAGAGTTGGTTTTGAGAAAGCCTTTTTCAAGGCTCATCGAGTGAGAACCGGTTGCTGCTAGCCAAGCTCGTACAGTCCAACCATGCGTGGCTTCATGAGGCGAAGCCATAGGTGTCCGGGCCAGTTGCCCTCCTGGGAAGGAACGCAAGGGTTCCTGCTCCCACCCGGCTCGGTTCTCGCTAAGAACGCGAGCACCCTTCATCGATCGGTGCAGTTACAGTCCACTGCAGCCCCAACATATTAAATGGTCCTTCGAGCCGGATCATCAACGTGTCGAGTATCCGGATGAGTCATCGTTCGGTGGAAATTTCCATCATCATTCGTCATCCGACGAAACCGCATTGTTGCTGTGGAGTGCGGAGTGGATGCCGGCGATAGGAAGCAAAACACGGAGAAAGTAAAACTTACAAGTGAGTGAAACTGAAAAAGACTAAAGTGAACGTTGAAAAAACTGAACATTTGTGAGTGAAAAAGTGAATTCAAGAGACAAACAGTGAAGTGTGAAAATGGCATTGAGTCGAACGCCAATCAAGCCAGTGTCAATTCGTCGAAGTCTTCAGAAAACGGTGAAGAGAAGAGACTCCCAGCGAAGCCGAGTCCAGCGATTGGAGTTCCGGGTCCAAGCAAGGCCGCGGAATCCAACGTGAAACCTGAGATCCAGTCGTCGGTAACAGCACACACCAACAACCCGATGAATCCAGCGAGTCAGGTGGTGTTACTCACTGCCTTGGTCAATGTCGATGACCACCAACAACGCCCTCGTGTATGCAAAGCCCTGCTAGACTGTGGATCCCAGGTGAGTTTCATCTCTCAACCATTTGTCACTGCTCTTGGTATTGATGTGGAAGAAGTAAGTGTCCCGATAACAGGCATAGGTAGTGTTAGGTCAAACATCAAACAGAAATGTACCGTTAACGTCCACTCTAGGTGCAATGATTTCACCTTCGTCTTGAATTGTTTGGTTTCACCAAAAATTACTGGTCACGTTCCGTCTACCAGGATAAATTTGGAAAATTGGGAATTACCTCAAGGTCTGAAACTGGCTGATCCATCGTTCCATGAACCCAGTCAAGTTGATATGCTCATTGGTATGGACTGGTTTTACGATATTATGAAACCAGGGTGCTTGAAATTAAACGATGATCTCCCTAGGCTTCACGACTCTCAATTGGGATGGTTAGTGGGTGGAAGGTTACTCGAAAATACTTCTTCAAATCCAGCAATATATTCTTGTGCTGTTAATGTTGATCCAGTTGAGGAGCTCATGCAGAAGTTTTGGGAAGTGGAAAGCGTTTCACCAGAGATTGTTCCATCGAGTGAGGAAGAGCGATGTGAAGCACAGTTTGCTGCAACCTACCGTCGAGATGAGAGTGGTCGATTCATCCTTCACCTACCATTAAAGGACACCGCTTCCCAGCTGTCAAACTCTCGTCCCATGGCCCTACGAAGATTCTACATGCTCGAATCCAAGCTACACCGTTATCCTGATCTGAAAGCCCAGTATGATGCCTTCCTAGATGAGTACGAGGAGCTTGGACATTGCCAGGAAGTTAACGAACGTGATGATCCCCTGGATTGCTGACGTGGTATCTTCCCCACCACGCTGTTCTACGTCCTTCAAATACGACGACAAAATGCCGAGTCGTGTTTGACGCGTCGGCAAAGGTTTCCGGGTTGTCACTTAACGATGTGATGATGACAGGAGCTACTGTACAGAGCAATTTTCTGTTCATAATCCTTCGATTTCGAAAGTTTCGATACGTTTTGAGCGCTGATGTAGCCAAAATGTATCGTCAGATGCTGATGGATCCCGCCTTCACTCCATTACTGCGGATTTTCTGGCGAAAGTCACTTCAGGACCCACTGCGGGTACTTGAGCTCAAGACAGTCACATACGGCACTGCTGCGGCCCCCTTCTTGGCAACGCGGGCCCTTCTTCAATTAGCACGGGATGAACGAGACAGGTTCCTCTCGCATCGGTAGTCGTGGAGAAGAATTTCTACATCGATGACGCACTTTTTGGCTCCGACGATTTTCAAGAGGCTTGCACACTCCGAGATCAGCTGATAGGCCTACTGCAGTCTGGTGGGATGCATCTCCATAAGTGGTCATCTAATGATAGCAGGCTTTTGTCCTCCATTCCTAACGAAGATAAAGATTGATGTGTTTCACTTGGCGATAGTGGTATCAACGAGATGATTAAACATTCGCAATCTCCAGAGATGATAAAGAGACCCACGAAGCGACAAGTTCTATCGGAAATCGCCAAGATTTTTGACCCCCTTGATCTGATTTTCTCCGGTGGTAGTAGTAGTAGAATTTGTGGATCAGCAAGCTGAAATGGGACGATCCATTGGACGAGACCCTCATGGACCAATGGAAGAGTTTTTTGACATCGTTACCGACTTCTGAGCAAATTCGCATTTCACGTCAAGTTCTTTCGAGTGAAGCGATATACTACGAGTTGTATGGATTCTCCGATGCCTCGCAAAAGGCCTACGGTGCTTGTGTCTATGTCAGGTCCGTCTATTCTGACGGCCAAGCATCAATGAGACTAGTCAGTGCTAAGTCCAAAATTGCACCTATTACGCCACTGACAATCCCGAGAAAGGAGTTACTAGGAGCACTCCTTCTAGCGAGATTGGTCACCAAGGTTGTATTGGCGTGGTTACGCAAGCCACTTGATAGTCTGCAAGTGTCCGGCACAGAGTTGCAGAAATTACATCTAAAGGCCATTTCGTTTGGAAATACGTTCGAACGGACCAGAATCCAGCGGACACTGTGTCTCGAGAACAATCTGCCAAGGAGTTAGCTGGAAACGATGCTTGGTGGAATGGTCCACAATTCTTGCGCACTGTCGACTATCACGAAGAGAGGCCTCCAACATTAACGGATTGTGAGATTCCTGAGTTAAGAGTTCAATTAACCGTTTTACCAGTGATGAACTATGACGAGTTTCCCTTGTTGACGAAGTACAATTCTTTTCGTAAAATTCAACGAATTCTGGCTTACGTGCTACGATTTATTTCGAACGCTAGAACCAAGAAGGAAGATCGATTACTGTTCCCGCACCTTACAATATCTGAACTTCGAACGGCATCAGACTTTATCGTAGGAGCTGTTCAACATCAAGAATTTGCGATAGAGATCCAGTATATTAGATCGGGAGAGCCTAACCACCGTCTAAATAATTTGAGACCGTTTCTAGACAACGGTTTGCTGCGAGTAGGAGGTCGAATACGCCATTCCGAACTCCCCTTTGAAGTGAAGCATCAACTGATATTGCCTGACAAAAAGTCCGATTGTTCGTGGATTGATCGCTGACTTCCATCGAGAAAATCTACACACCGGATGCAGCAGCGTGCAATATCTTCTGCGACAACAGTTCTGGTTGGTCAACGCGAGATCTACCATCAGGAAGGTGTTGAGAGGTTGCGTCACTTGCTTCCGGGCGAAACCCACAACGATTGATCAGCAGATGGGAGATTTGCCGTCTTACCGTATTACTCCTGCACAAGCTTTCCAGAGGGGTTGGGCTCGACTTTGCGGGTCCAATTTATGTCAAACAGTCAGTGCGCAAAGCCACTCCAGTGAAGGGTTACATCTGTGTATTTGTTTGTATGGTCACGAAAGCCATGCATTTGGAAGCAGTCGAAGATTTGTCGGCAGATTCGTTCCTCGCTCCATTTCAGCGCTTTGTGTCCAGACACGGACTCCCGAACGAGGTATTTAGCGACAACGGAACGAATTTTATCGGCGCAAGATCAGCACTACGAGATTTGTATCGACTCTTCAAGGAGGAAGCCACCCAGAATCAGATATTCGAGTATTGCCAAGCTAAACAGATCAATTGAGACTGATTTCCCCAAACGCGCCACATTTTGGTGGACTTTGGGAGGCAGGAGTAAAAAGTGTGAAGACAGTGCTGAAGAAGGTATACCAGTCAACATCATTAACAATATTCGAGCTTTCCACCCTGTTATTTGCTCGGAGCGAAGAAATTGCCAAAGGAAGATTATCTGGAGCTGAGATCGCTAGTCGAGAGTATAAGCGGTCATGTGGAGAATCTGAAATTCCTCAATCAAGAATTCACTGGTGTTTCGGAACTCATCGTCGTCCACCTGATCGCCCGTGCCCTGGATGCTACTACGAAGAAACAGTGGGAATCAACGATAAAGCGAGAAGAACTTCCCACCTACGAGAACACCATCAAGTTTTTGAAGGATCGCGTCTCAGTTCTGGAGAAATGTCAAGGTTCGAGCGAAGAATCTCGACCCCAACGAGCAACGATGAAGCAGCCTGCAGGAAAGAACATCATACCGAAGGCTAACGCTGCAACAGCTTCCCCCGCGGCGTAGCAGCGATGTGAAATGTGTGGTGAAGTCCATCCAACGTTCAACTGCTCATGGTTCAACAGCCTCACTGTAGGTGACCGGCTGTCCAAAGTCAAGAAAAACAATGCCTGCTTCAACTGCTTGAGGCGTGGACACGGCGTAAGGAACTGTCCATCGAAGAAGTCGTGTTCCAGGTGCAGCAAAAGACACCATACATTGCTTCACTTGGAAGGCAGTGTCAATTCGTCGAAGTCTTCAGAAAACGGTGAAGAGAAGAGACTCCCAGCGAAGCCGAGTCCAGCGATTGGAGTTCCGGGTCCAAGCAAGGCCGCGGAATCCAACGTGAAACCTGAGATCCAGTCGTCGGTAACAGCACACACCAACAACCCGATGAATCCAGCGAGTCAGGTGGTGTTACTCACTGCCTGTGGTCAATGTCGATGACCACCAACAACGCCCTCGTGTATGCAAAGCCCTGCTAGACTGTGGATCCCAGGTGAGTTTCATCTCTCAACCATTTGTCACTGCTCTTGGTATTGATGTGGAAGAAGTAAGTGTCCCGATAACAGGCATAGGTAGTGTTGAGTCAAACATCAAACAGAAATGTACCGTTAACGTCCACTCTGGAGTACAATGATTTCACCTTCGTCTTGAATTGTTTGGTTTCACCAAAAATTACTGGTCACGTTCCGTCTACCAGGATAAATTTGGAAAATTTGGAATTACTCTCAAGGTCTGAAACTGGCTGATCCATCGTTCCATGAACCCAGTCAAGTTGATATGCTCATTGGTATGGACTGGTTTTACGATATTATGAAACCAGGATGCTTGAAATTAAACGATGATCTCCCTAGCCTTCACGACTCTCAATTGGGATGGTTAGTGGGTGGAAGGTTACTCGAAAATACTTCTTCAAATCCAGCAATATATTCTTGTGCTGTTAGTGTTGGATCCAGTTGAGGAGCTCATGCAGAAGTTTTGGGAAGTGGAAAGCGTTTCACCAGAGATTGTTCCATCGAGTGAGGAAGAGCGATGTGAAGCACAGTTTGCTGCAACCTACCGTCGAGATGAGAGTGGTCGATTCATCCTTCACCTACCATTAAAGGACACCGCTTCCCAGCTGTCAAACTCTCGTCCCACGGCCCTACGAAGATTCTACATGCTCGAATCCAAGCTACACCGTTATCCTGATCTGAAAGCCCAGTATGATGCCTCTCCTAGATGAGTACGAGGAGCTTGGACATTGCCAGGAGTTAACGAACGTGATGATCCCCTGGATTGCTGACGTGGTATCTTCTCCCACCACGCTGTTCTACGTCCTTCAAATACGACGACAAAATGCCGAGTCGTGTTTGACGCGTCGGCAAAGGTTTCCGGGTTGTCACTTAACGATGTGATGATGACAGGAGCTACTGTGCTAGAGCAATTTTCTGTTCATAATCCTTCGATTTCGACAAAGTTTCGATACGTTTTGAGCGCTGATGTAGCCAAAATGTATCGTCAGATGCTGATGGATCCCGCCTTCACTCCATTACTGCGGATTTTCTGGCGAAAGTCACTTCAGGACCCACTGCGGGTACTTGAGCTCAATGAACAGTCACATACGGCACTGTCTGCAGCCCCTCATTGGCAACGCGGGCCCTCTTCAATTAGCACGGGATGAACGAGACAGGTTCCCTCTCGCATCGGTAGTCGTGGAGAAGAATTTCTACATCGATGACGCACTTTTTGGCTCCTGACGATTTTCAAGAGGCTTGCACACTCCGAGATCAGCTGATAGACTACTGCAGTCTGGTGGGATGCATCTCCAGGCAAGTGGTCATCTAATGATAGCAGGCTTTTGTCCTCCATTCCTAACGAAGATAGAAGATTGATGTGCTTCACTTGGCGATGAGTGGTATCAACGAGATGATTAAACATTCGCAATCTCCAGGAGATGATAAAGAGACCACGAAGCGACAAGTTCATCGGAAATCGCCAAGATTTTTGACTTGTAGTCTGACTTCTCCGGTGGTAGTAGTAGTAGAATTTGACGGATCAGCAAGCTGAAATGGGACGATCCATTGGACGAGACCCTCATGGACCAATGGAAGAGGTTTTTGACATCGTTACCGACTTCTGAGCAAATTCGCATTTCACGTCAAGTTCTTTCGAGTGAAGCGATATACTACGAGTTGTATGGATTCTCCGATGCCTCGCAAAGGCCTACGGTGCTTGTGTCTATGTCAGGTCCGTCTATTCTGACGCCAGCATCAATGAGACTAGTCAGTGCTAAGTCCAAAATTGCACCTATTACGCCACTGACAATCCCGAGAAAGGAGTTACTAGGAGCACTCCTTCTGGCGAGATTGGTCACCGAGTTGTATTGGCGTGGTTACGCAAGCCACTTGATAGTCTGCAAGTGTCCGGCACAGAGTTGCAGAAATTACATCTAAAGGCCATTTCGTTTGGAAATACGCTCGAACGGACCAGAATCCAGCGGAGCCACTGTGTCTCGAGAACAATCTGCCAAGGAGTTAGCTGGAAACGATGCTTGGTGGAATGGTCCACAATTCTTGCGCACTGTCGACTATCACGAAGAGGCCTCCAACATTAACGGATTGTGAGATTCTGAGTTAAGAGTTCAATTAAACCAGTTTCTACCAGTGATGAACTATGACGAGTTTCCCTTGTTGACGAAGTACAATTCTTTTTCGTAAAATTCAACGAATTCTGGCTTTGACGCGCCTACGATTTATTTCGAACGCTAGAACCAAGAAGGAAGATCGATTACCGCTCCCGCACCTTACAATATCTGAACCGGAACGGCATCAGGACTTTATCGTAGGAGCTGCCCAACATCAAGAATTTGCGATAGAGATCCAGTATATTAGATCAGGAGAGTCCGTAACCACCGTCTAAATAATTTGAGACCGTTTCTAGACAAACGGTTTGCTGCGAGAGTAGGAGTGTCAGAATACGCCACTCCGAACTCCCCTTTGAAAGTGAAGCATCAACTCGATATTGCCTCGACAAAAAGTTCTCCCATCGGACGTGGATTGATCGCCGACATCCACCGAGGCAACCTTACACACCGATGCAGCAGCTGTGCAATATCTTCTGCGACAACAGTTCTGGCTGCTGCAACGCGAGATCTACCATCAGGAAGGTGTTGAGAGTGTTGCGCCACTGAGCTTCCGGGCAGAAACCCACAACGAGTTGATCAGCAGATGGGGAGATTTGCCGTCTTACCGTGTGCTCCCAAGCACAAGCTTTCAGAGGGTTGGGCTCGACTTCGCGCGGGTCCAATTTTATGTCAAACAGTCAGCGCGCAAAGCCACTCCAGTGAAGGGGTTACATCTGTGTATATTTGTTTGTATGGTCACGAAAGCCATGCATTTTGGAAGCAGTCGAAGGTTTGTCGGCAGATTCTGCTGTCCTCCGTTCTCCACGTCAGCCTTTGTAAGTCGTGACGCGGACTCCCGAACGAGGTATTTAGCGACAATAACGGAACGAATTTTATCGGCGCAAGATCAGCACTACGAGATTTGTATCGACTTCTTCAGAGGAAGCCACCCAACCAGATATTTCGAGTGGCCGCTGTTAAACAGGATCAATTGGAGACCGATTCCCCAAACGCGCCATTTTGGTGGACTTTGGGAGGCAGGAGTAAAAAAGTGTGAAGACAGTACAGTATGATGCGCTTCAGTCAACACTAACAATATTCGTTTTCCACCCTGTTATGCCAGATTGAGGCTATCTTGAACTCTCTAGAGGCCTGTATATTCCTATCGATGACCACTGAACCAGAATTGCTGACTGCGTTTATTTCATTATCAATCATTCATTTTTGGCTGTTCCTTGTCCATCAGTATTGATATCCCGACGAACTGATTTACCCTGGCTGGCATAAGTACACTCAACAGTTACGCGTGAATACTGGAAGCGCTGGTCTGTAGAGTTTGTCACCGAATTGCAAGTATATACAGCCAGTTATGACTGAAGCCCTTAAAATAAACGCTACACGCACTGCTCGTGCTCGGAAAAAGTTAATCATGATCGTTGGCGAAAATTGTTGGTTTTCAACACAAGAAATTAACTTCATACCATGAGTTAAGGGTCATGCTCGTTGGAAAAAAGCAAAGTTACTTACATGTCCAATTTTATACATGGTAGAATATAAGTAACGTACAGATGGAAAATTATTATTTTGAAGCATTTGAGCAATGTTTGAATTTGCTTATAATTTAATCATACTAATTGCGCTTCAAATGGTGAGTTGACAACATCGAAGGAGGTAACCGACCTCTGGTCCTCGTTCACTACGCCCCCACGAGTCATATGATCACAGCACGCCAGCGAAACATGGAGACGCTGGTTATGAAGTCAAGACACAATAATCCGACAATAGCGAAGTGAGGGGTGCGACCTGTAAACTACACTGGTTGTTTTCCGTTCTCATATATCTGTCAGGTCTTCAGGTTTATCATTGTCAAAAAATTACTAAAATTCATTTTTTCATGGTTGCCATATATTGTTTAAGTTTTCTGTCTACATTTAGATGCGGGGCAAGTTTGTCTTCAACGCAACAAAACAGAAGTCGGCACACATGTAATTTTCAGTTCATATTATAATATCCCTTTCTACTATATATATTATCATATATGACATTGTTCATTCATTACTACTACCATTCATCTTATCATCATCACCACTATTTTTTATCGTTACTTGTAAGTGTGATTGACATATTAACATTAAAATAATGATGTTAATTTTTAGCTAATAGTTTATATATACTTTAATTATTATGTTCTTATCGGTCCAATTATTTTTTTACTTATTACTGGAGGAGCATTGTAATCATTTATGAGAATGACATTTACCAAATCTGAGCTGATTCGATCTACAGTAGCTGTGTGTTTGAATAGTTTCTGATTTAACAGTTGAATTTTCGTCAACTGTGGGCCATAACTCACAAGATCATTATATTTGGTGATATTGTTTTATTGATTTACTCCAGATAGACTGAACATTACTTATTGTTTTTGTATGTCCATTTGTCTTCAACTTACTTTCAATCAATTCCTGTTTCCAAGAGCAACTCAACTCTACAAAGAACAACAACTATTAGGTCAGCAATAAAATGGATTGCTGTTATAAAATCAACATCACCGTGTCAAATAGTGTGAATATGGCAAGAATAATTGCAAATGTTTAGTTCAGAACAATAGACCTAACAAACTTTTTCAGATATTTCAAATCAAATACGTTAAGTTAATAGTTGCTATCGCTGAAACTAACGAAAACGTAACAATGCTCAAGAACATTTCTTTGCATTTCAGGATCAATCGACGAATGAAGATCATGATATATCACGAATGAAGATCATATATATTAGATGAATGGTTGTAGAATTTTTTCAATATGGTAAATATATGCGTTGTAATATTTTACAACAATTCAATATGGGAATGGGGATATAATCATCAGGCACCCGATTGAAGTACTTCGGATGGGGGAGAGAAATGCCAAACTCCCATTGCTAACAGTTTGTAACAGAGGCGCCTTTCCCGCCCATTGGGGCATCTCCTGTTAGATGGCTGGCTTTTTTTTGACCAATGTCTGCAATCTTGTTGTTGGAAGAGGATTTTAGACCCTGTGGATACGTATAAGTGATGTCAGTTTATCAGATCCACCCAACGCGAAAATGTTGTCGTTGTGAATGTCAAAGTATAAGAACCATTCGTAGTATGTAAGCTACAGTTCCATCTTACAAGCCTTTCTCTAGTAATTAAAATTGAACAATTTATCACAGTTGAAGGTGAAAAAAGTTTACAATAAGAAAAATTTAACTTTGTGATTACACCTGTGTTTTTAAAATATAGCATATATTGATTAGACAAGGATGTTTACTAATTAGGTGTGCTAAAATATATAGAAATTCAAATATATATAAATTCTGACCAGGGCCAAACCAGATGTATAGATGCAGATTTTTCACTTAGGGCCAAACTGACAAACGTAAATAATGCTTTCCGAATTTGTCGACCTTGGAAACCATTGAAACCATTGTTTATGTTTATCAGTTAGGCCCTAATTAAAAATATTGGTCGAAATATGGCTGATCGAAACAAATCGGGTTGCACCTTTCAGCTGTCGGAAACACAATGTCAGCGATTGCATTCACATTCAAAATCAGCTTTTTGCGTCGTTTATTTAAGACTGCGGAGTATCTTTGTTTTTCATAACATAGGCAAGCATTATAACAATACGGTCGCAACAAAATACCTGAGTTATTGTAGAATATTTAATAAAGAATACACGGGTTTGATATGAGACATGCAGATCTGAACACTCATCAATGGGCATATTAGCGAAGACTTGCAATAACAAGACAATACGCGTCACTTTCTTCCCATACACACCGTATACTTCATGTACGGTAGCGCCCCTAACGACTTCAAGAAACATATGTAATATGTGTGGATCACAAAGGCGTGTGGTTGAAACCTTCGCGCCAGACAGTTTTTTTCGTCAAACATGGATCAAAACAAACTTGTACTGTGCTTGCGGATGGAGTCGTGAGGGTTCGGACATCAATATTAATTTGGGAACTGTGCCCGTGACGTCCAATACACACCGTCCTGAAGGTAACTGACCCAGCAAAAGGATCAACGGATGACAGGTAAAACGGTCGCCCCGAGCTATTCTATCGTTAAAGAAAAGTAAACAAGGACGGTGGTGGAGTAGAACGCTGCAGTGTCAGGAAAAGAAATGGCAAGCCTTGTATGCTGCTGGATCGATGACCGAAGTAGTCACATAGTGGGTACAGGACTTGAACAGAGTCTACGCAAACCGGCGGTTCTTTTCCAGTAAACGACTGTCAAACAGATAAGGTTATTCCGCATTCCGCATGAAGGTTGACGCAGCAGCCACCAGGAAATATTCAAATGCAGCAGCTCACCAAATCAACACCTGTCACGACAAAAATTATAAGCAACGAATCATAATGTTGTGTGGTAACTTATACTGGTTCGACGAAAAATATTCCTTGTGGACCTGGGAGGCATCTTCCAGGCAGTAATGCTTCCTCAACCTGAAGAGCGCCAATCTC
>JASCZW010010217.1:0-37805 GCA_034211315.2 Aedes japonicus | reverse complement strand
AGTTACCTATCAACCTTATTTATTAAGATAATTTTAACTGTTTTTACATTGTTCTTGCATTAGCGGTTCAGAACATATTAACAAGTTTTCTAAACATGGGTGTCATTCATAATGTAGAAACTTAACACTATGACTAAATCTTATCGAACTATGATTTTTTGCCTGAAATTATTAATCGGTTTTTTTTTAAATTTGATTTAAAGTTTCAATATTCGAAATTCAGGGTACTCTTAACACATAATGTTCCAGGGAGGCTGCTTCAAAATCATTTCCAAAATTTTGTTCTGAATCCCTTGAAGTGTCTTTTTCTTGCTGGGCAACAACTTGCCAACATAAACCAAGGCCGATCTAGAAATTTATTTCACCCTTATGTGATCGACAGGGTACCCAAGTACCTTTTCATGTTTTTCATTACGTATTTTCATAGTTTATTTTAAACCAGGAAGCTGAAATTCAGTGACATCTTAAAAATAGTCGGAAGTTGAAAACATTTCGTATAGTAGTAAGGGGGGCCGAAGGGGGGATTTCGATTTTTTTACCCCTTAAGGGGGGATATACAGTTAGAACGAGATAAAAACTCATTTTTTATGAAAAACATTTTAAGGGGAAGTTTTTAATCAAATCAATTGAAACTTTTTTACAATTATAAGTGCATCCATGTAGTATACAAAAATATTTTTTAATTTTTTTTTCAACAAAATGGCGGCCGTTAGAGTGCGTTGAAAAAGTCGTTATATTTTGCTGATGCCGGCTCTCTTGGTCGCAGTTTTGAGCTGAAACCTGCTAACCCAAAAAAAATACATTAATTACAATTACAGTTCCTAGATGAATTAAAAAAAAATTGAAAAATATAAATTTGCACTTTTTTGAAAAAAAAATACATTTTTTCGGCCATTTTATCAAATTTTTCCATATTTAATAATAAAATATTACAAAAAATTTTAATTCATATAGAAGGTTATACTATAATATAGAAATCCTGTAAGTTTCAGCTTAATCGAATAATTAGTTTTCACCGGCATAAACTCCGAAAATGCTGTTTTGAAAAAAACGCGTTGAAAGTTTTAATTATCGAAAAATACCTACCGCGCGCGAAAAAGGCGTCTTCGAAAAACAATGAAAAGAAACACTTGGAGTTCGAGTTTCGAAAAAAAAAAAAACGATCAGGAGCGTATTCTACGGGAATTTTACTAACTTTTTATGCAAAAAGAAAAAAATGAATTTTTTGGTCATCCTAACTGTATATCCCCCCTTAAGTGATCGACAGGGTACCCGGGTACCCACCAAATTCAAATGATTATAACTCTGGCTTTTATTGACCGGTTTTTGATTATTTTGGCTCCGTTAGGTTCCAAAACTCATTCGCTTTAAGGAAATTACCAGCAATGACCATTTGAATGCATCTGGTTACCGGGGCTGTGTTCCGGTACAGAGTCACAATATCGGAACATCTATTGAATTTGCAGGAATGTATGTCAGAATGATTGGAATAATTCCTAGAAACTATTTTTATCCTATTGTGGGCCATATGCCAACTTGTTCCTGGAACGGTCATTCTGTAACAGGTTCTCGTGGGGCCTAGAGTGGCCATGAACATATTTAGAAAGAAAGCCGGGCAATATGGGTATCAAAATTCATGAAATTTCTCCAGTAGGATATTTCTCAACGTTTTGTGGCTATCTGATGATTTATCCTTGGACTTGTGAATCCGGAACAGGTTCCCGTGGGGTCTCGAGTGGTCATGAACATGAAGGAAATCTTGACAATGCGGTTATCAAAATGAAATTTCCCCAGAAGGATATTACTCAACGTTTTGAAGCTATCTGATGATTTGTCATCGGACCGGCTAATCCGGAACAGGTTCCCATGAGGCCTCGACTGGCCATGAATATTTTCAGTAGAAAACCCTGGCAATATGGGTATCAAAATTCAATAAATAGAATATAATATGTTCATGGCCACTCTAGGCCCCACGAGAACCTGTTACAGAATGGCCGTTGCAGGAAAATTGTCGGCAACTGGCCCACAATGGAATTAAAATAGTTTCTAGGAATTATACCGAAGATTTTGGCTTCCATTCCTGGAAATTTAAAAAGAGGTTTGCCTAAAAAATAGTAATTTGGTTTTCAAAACGAAGTCAAAGTCATATTCCGGGTATCGGAGAAATGCTTCATGAACAATCAGTAAAGTTTTTCCACAAATTGGTTGGTGAGGATGATTTTTTAAGACTTATCGACTTTATCGACAAGTGTATCAAGTGGTATTCGTCTTCTAACAAATCTGGCTGAGGAATTTGCAAATATTGCCACAGGCATTGCAAACAATTATTACCGACTTTTCGACTAAAAGGATTCTTTATATATAAAGAAAAACAAAAAATAACTGAGCTCTATTGATGTGTGCGTTCAATCTGCAACATAGAATCCCGAAACAGCCCCGGTACAGTGTGAAGTGTACAAAATATACCGGCCGTGAAATAAAAGCTTTCTGGCTCCGGCCCGGACACGGCCCGGCCTAATGTGAAGACCCCTTTATACTGCCATGCAACGGAACGGCGTAGAGGAGCATTTCAGAACGAAGAAAATGCCAAGTTTCCGAAAAAATATTTGGTTGTGCAGGCAACACAGCGATAAGAATGCCTAAATTATCGATTGTTACCATTCCTACGCAGCCCATAACATCTTGTCACTACGCCATAGAAGTTTTGGAATGGAATAAAGCGTATGGAGTCAATGTTGTACCGTAAGAGGCGAATCCACCTAACTGCCTGGAGCTGCGACGTATCGAGCGGTATTGGCCTCTCTTGAAGAGAGAACTCTCTCAATATAAACAACAAGCTACAACTATAGAAAAAAATCGAAAAATCTTGGACAAAAGCAGCTATATCGGTTGCAGAGAAGTCTGCACAGACCCTAATGGCTGAAGTAAACTCAAAAGTTCGTAGTTTCTTCATGCAGCCTAATTAAGAAACTGTAATTAGTTTTAAGACGACTGATAATGCACAATCAAATGAATAAAAAATGCATCTCGGATTGAACTAACAGCAACAGCAACTAATTTGTTTTATTCCAAATTTAATCTGTCCAGATTTTGTCGCTAACAAGCCTTAGTCGGCAGTGTTTTGCGCCCATCGACTAAATCTGTTGAGTTTTATAGATTTTACCATTCGGAACTCAGATTCTGGGATACGAATGGCAACAAGTGTGCTACTACACAACGATGACAACTTCGGGTTTTGACTGGAAGACTGACCACTTCCGCAAGTGTTTTAGGATCCGCTGGCTTTGCCGGTTTGCCACTTTCGGGTTTCCGGGCTGACTTTCCTCGAACCGTTTCAGAACGTCATACACAGCGGATTTCGAAAGGTTCAAAAGTTGTGTAACTCTCGAGTGAATAAATCCGGATTAATCCTAGTTTTACCCATTACTTGAGAATAAAAACAGGCAATAAGGTTAACTATAGACTGTTTAAAATCTGAATCCACATTAATCCGGACACCTTCAAATCATTGTAACTTTTGAAATATTGCACGTAGGAATGAAAAATTTCACTGTGGTATAGCTGAGAGGCTATGATGAAAAAGACTATGATTGATGTTTACATTTCATGTTTAGTATTCAAGATTGCAACGATAGAAAAACAAAAGCGCGAGCGAATTTTGTACGGGCGTACGGCAAATCCTGACTTGTCAATACGGGACCTTGCAAAAACATTGAATTTGCCTAAATCCACTGTTCACGATGTGCTCAAATCATTTTCGGAACGTTTGACGGTGGAGAGGAAACCGAGAAGTGACAGAAACATTGGACGCGCTGATCCTGTCATGGACCGAAAGGTAAAAAGGATATTAACGAAAAACCCAAATCTCTCCATTCGAACGGTGGCTCGTACAATAGGGATGTCGCCTGGTTGTGTAAAAAATCAAAACAACGTTTGGGACTTAAGTCGTATACAGTTCCAAATCGCAACGATAAACTGAACTTGGCAGCAAAATCACGGGCTCGACGTTTGTACTGCGAATATTTGACGAAGTTTTCATGCGTTGTTATGGACGATGAAACTTATGTCCTGGAGGATTTCAAGCAGCTTCCAGGGCTGGCTTTTTATTCTGCTATGGCCAGAAATGCTACAGCTGAGCATTTGAGAACGAAGAAAGCATCTAAATTTCCCAAAAAATGCCTTGCGTGGCAAGCAATTTGCACGTGTGGCAAAAAGAGTAAATCTTTCGTCAGTACAGGCACAATCAACAATGAGATCTATCAGAAAGAGTGTCTGCAGAAGCGATTGCTATTCTTCATCAAAAGTCACAAAGAAAAACCGATTCGGCATCATACCACTATGCTAAAACTGTGATGGAGTGGTACCGAGCACATCAAGTGAACATTGTACCAAAAACCTCATGTCGGCCAAATTGCACAGAGCTACGACCAATCTAGAGATATTGGACTCTGATGAAGCGGAAGCTTTCTGGAAAGAAGCAAGGAATCAAAGACATCAAACATTTCCGGCTAATTTGAACAAATTTGAACGATTTCTAAAGAGTCTGTACAAACCCTAATGGACGAGGTTAAGCGCAAAGTTCGAAAATTTTATGCAAATACCGAATAACTATGTTTTTTCTTCACGCCTTTTAAGCATGTTAGGGTAAGATATCTAGGATAGTTTAGGTTACTTACAGAATTTTAGTATTCTTTTCTCCCGTGTACATGTGCTATCTAAGCAGATGGGGCTTGAACAGGTTTGTAGGCTAGGTTTAGATAATGATTGTAAGCGTAAGCATTTTAATTTCATTTAGATTTTAAGGAACGTTTAGGTATTTAAATTCAGCGTTCGATTTAGTTTTAGTACATTTAGGCAAAACTAATTTAAGAAAATAATAAATTTCAAAAGACTAATCCACTTCTGTGCACTTTTCATCTACTGTAGTCCCAATAATTCAATTCTTCTACATTGTCATAATGACAGCGCACAGTGGGAAACAAAGTGACCGAAACGCGAAAGAATTCTATATCTCAGCTCGGAGAGGAACGATTTCTGTAAATGTTACCTCTACTTGAATGGACATGGTCTCATTGGCCGCACGGAACTGCTTGGGGAGAAAATAAGCTCATTTTACCCTGGTTCCCCTTATATTTCCTTGTTGTTCAAAAATTTCTTTGCTCGGTGTGACACAAGATTAACAAAATGATGCTAGTCCTATATCAAATTACCAGGAAAATCGATTGAAGTAGGTTTCGTTCACCGCACGGCTCTGTGAACGTAGATATGGCTGATTTTACCCTGATTTCCCTAGTATTGTAGTGTTTTTCAGAAATTTCTTTGCTCGATGTGATTAAATAACAACAAAATATGGCTACTCCCATGCAAAATTTCCTGGAAAATCGATAAGCGTTAATTTTGTTCACCGCACGGCTCTGCGATTGAATTTATGGCTGATTTTACCCTGATTCCCCTAATATTTTCATATTTTTACTATTTTCTTTGCTCGGTGTGATTCAAGATCAATAAAATAATGCTAGTTCTTTTGTAAAATTTTCTGAGGAATCGATTGAGATTGGTTTTATTTACCGCACGGCTCTTTGAACGTAGATATGGCTGATTTTACCCTGATTCCCCTTATAGTTTTGTGTTTATCATAAATTTTTGTGGTCGGAGTTACTCAAGATCAACAAATTGAGGCTAGTGCTTTGTAAAATTTGCTGAGGAATCGATTGAAATTGGTTTTGTTTACCACACTGCTCTGTGAACGAAGATATGGCCGATTTTACCCCGATTCTCCTAATATTTTTGAGTTATTCAGAGATTGCTTTGTTCGGTTTGACTCAAGATGAACAAAATAAGGCTACTCCTATGTATAATAGCCTGAAAAATTGATTGGAGTTGGTTTCATTAACCGCATGACTGTATGAATGAAGATATGGCTGATTTTACCCTAATTTCCCTAGTGTTTTTGTGTCATTCAGACATTTATTTGTTCGGTGTGTTTCTACAGCAACAAAATAATGCTAGTCCTGTATTAAATTTTCTGACCAATCGATTGGAGTTGATTTCATTTACCGCACGGCTATGTGATAATGATATGGCTGATTTTACCTTGATTCCCTAACATCTTCGTTTTTTTCAGAAACTTTTTGTTCGGTGTTTTTCTAAAGCAACAAAATAAGGTTAGTCCCTTGTAAATTTCCTGGACACTTGATTAGTGTTAATTTCACTACTCTGTGAATGAAGATATGACACATTTTACCCTGATTCCCCTAATATTTTTTTGTAATTCAGAAATTTCTTTGGTCGGTGTTACTCAAGATCAACAAAGCTAGCCTTACTTTTGTACTTCTATGTAAAATTTTCTGGTAAATCGATTGGAGTTGATTTCGTGCACCGCATGGCTTTGTTAATGGCTGAAATTAACAAATGGCTGAATTTTCTCTGATTACCGTAATATTTTTGTGATATTCAGAAATATCTCTGCTCAGCGTGACTCAAGAACAACAAAATAATGCTACGTTCTTTGAAAAACTTTCTGAGGAATTGATTGGAGTTGATTTTGTTAACCGCACGGCTCTTTAAACGAAGAAATTCCTGTTTTTCCCCTGGTTCCCCTATTATTTTTGTTACATTCGGAAATTTCCTCATTTTTGTGTTATTCATGAAACCAATTTCAATCGATTTCCCAGAACATTTTACAAAGAACTAGCATTATTTTGTTGATCTTGAGTCACACCGAGCAAAGAAAATTGTGAAAAATATGAAAATATTAGGGGAATCAGGATAAAATCAGCCAAATCTTCATTCACAGAGCCGTGCGGTTAGTGAAACCAACTCCAAACGATTTTCAGGGTAATTTACAAAAGACTAGCCATATTATGTTGTTCTTGAGTCACACCGAACAAAGCAATCTCTGAATAACACAAAAATATTAGGGGAATCGGAGTAAAATCGACAATGTATTCGTTCACAGAGCTGTGCGGCGAACGAAACCAATTCCAATCGATTCCTCAGCAAATTTTAAAAAGCACTAGCCTCAATTTGTTGATCTTGAGTAACTCCGACCAATGAAATTTATGATAAACACATAACTATTAGGGGAATCATGGTAAAATCAGCCATATCTACGTTCACCGAGCCGTGCGATAAATGAAACCAATCTCAATCGATTTCTCAGAAAATTTTACAAAGAACTAGCATTATTTTATTGATCTTGAGTCAAACCGAGCAAAGAAAATTGTGAAAAACTTGAAAATATTAGGGGAACTAGGGTAAAATGAGCTCATTTGCTCCCCACGCAGTTCTGTGCGGCAAATGAGACCACGTCCAAATTTTCCTTCAAGTAAAGGTAACATTCCTCTCCGAGTTGAGATATAGAATTCTTTCGAGTTTTGGGCACTTTTTTCCCACTGTGCAGCAGTTCGGTATACCTTCTAGCGAGGTAGGTTTACTGTCTAACGATTTTTTTCTTCTAAATTCATTCAATTGAATTAAAATGTGTTCCTTCCTGTTTGTTGTGCTGCCACGTATTATTTTGGAAAGCATTGTAGAGAAGCAGCAAAGACTACTATTTTTCGCCGTTTCCCAAACAATCCCAAGAGTTCGTACAGAACACGTTAATTTGTTACAAAGCACACAAGATGGGAATTTTACAATCAAATCGGCTGCACCCTCTCATGAGTCGAGCCACCTCTCGAGTGAACGGAAAACAGCTGTTGCCCGCCAAAGCAGCATTCCCACGATGTCATCGACTTCCAATTTACAATCACGATAACAACGCAATCCAGTCCATTTTTATTGACTTGCTTGGCAAGCCGGGCAAGCTTCTCTTCGCGAAGCTCCATCATCATGCCTCACGAGGAGAACGAAACAAAAACAAACAGCTTGCATTGAGCTTATTTTCTCTCAACATCCTCCGCCGGCGGCATCTGGCGGCTGAGACTTCCCGTTCGAATTTGTTTCTTATGCAATAGCCAAACCTGCTTCGTACCACGCCATCAATAACCTCCGGCAATGTTAGTCGTGTAAATAAAAGGTTAACCTTAATATGCCATAATTTAACGCGGTGTGGATTTGGGGGTTGAGCCCACCACTGATTAAGATCGTACGCTTACCTATTGTTGGTTTCGTCTTCAATTTCCTCTCCCAAATAGCAAGTGCACCCTCTCAAGGCAATCAAAATTAGACCAACAACGTTCACAACTTAACCACCATAAAATGCAAGTACAAAAAAATTTCACACAATTGAGTAACAATAGTCAAATTAGAGTTGATTGGCGCAAAAAATTGCGAGATGATGAAAAAGAAGCGCCTAAAACTAAGATGTGTTTTCCTGTGGTGTTTTCTCGCACTCCCCCCCGACAATTTACAGTGCAGTATGCGGCAACTTGGATTAGCCGCAAGAAGTGGACGAAGTGGAAGCAAAAACAACTGCAAGCGAACGATCAAAGAGAAAGAAACAATGACATAAAGGAAAATGAACAGACTACAGTCAAAACAAAGGCACTTGTTTCTCACCGTGGTATTTTAAAGTGGGTCTAGTGATATCACGGAGAATGACTAGCAGGTCAACCGCACCCTAGAGACTCGAATGTCCGAACAAGCGTCCGAAAGCCAGTTCCCTTAAGGAGTACCGAATGGCGAGTGAATGGCTATGGACGTTAGAGAATGGAGAAAGGCAAAAAGTGGCCGATTGAGACGAACCAATCTTCCATGCCGCAAGGCACACTATAAATACGTGCAGTGCACCGAATGGCGGGGAAAACTTTCGCTTTCAGCGGGTAGCTTTTGTTGAATAAGTCTTGCGCTTTTATTGGTACGAATAATTCGATTATAGCCAAACCTGAACGATTGTTGTTCATTCATAGAAGAGCAATAATGGAAATAAGTGTGAAATTAGCATATCCTGCGGATCTCCCGAGTCGGCGCTATCTTGGTTGATTGATTTCCATCGCCGATGATTTTCCTCTGCTAGGAACGTGCCTGTCCGAAAAAAATGTTTGGAATACATTTTAACAACAACCCAACGTTAAAAGTGTTTCAAACTTAACCTAACTTTTGGAGCACCAAACCAAAATCACAGAAATATTGAAATAATAGTACCGATTTAAACCAACAGTAAGGATGCTGTAAATGCCAGACACAAAGTGTCAGATTATTATCCATGAGCCATCCGGTATCACAACATGAATTCCATGACGGTATTCGTTTGTGAGTGATTCAGGCGATGTCATTCACAGCAAAGCCGGCAACTAAAGACTGTATTCGATGAAATTTGGACACACAAAATAGGTCACCAAAAATTTTCAAACTTTCTGGAAATAATGTACTACTAAATGGTTAAGTTTTGACATCATTGGTTTATTGAACCTCTTCTCCCAACCCAAATGCCCGCACCTTTGCCTTGACCCCTTTCATCAAATTTTGGGCAATGATAGGACCGACTTGCTTACTTACTTTTAACCACACTTTTTTTAGTTCAAGTTCATTTTCAATCAGTTTTGGAGTTTTAATGAGCTTTGCCTTCATGATTGCCCAAAATTTTCCAATTGGGCGAAGCTCCGGAGTGTTTGGAGGGTTGACGTCTTTTGGTACAAAAACTACATTATTATCTTTGTACCAGTCTAAGACGGGCCGGGCATAGTGGCAAGATGCCAAATCCGGCCAAAACAGTGTCGGGCCATCGTGAGATCTCTAGAAGGGCAGAAGTCGTTTTTGGAGGCATTCGTCCTTGTAGATTTGTCCGTTGACGGTCCCAGAGGTGATAAAGGGCTGACTCATTTTGCCACATCCGCAGATCGCTTGCCAGACAAGGAATTTTTGGCGAATTTCGACAGTTTCTTCCGTACACTCTCCGACGGCAACTTAGAGGTGGCGACGTAGTGTTCCGTCTGCATTTGTTTGGTGTCGGCTTTAATGTAGGTCTCATCGTCCATCACAATGCAGAACGGTTTTGTGAGCCACTCCCTGTACAGTTTTCTTGCACGAGTTTTGGCCACCGAGTTCTGTTTATCGCTCCGGTTCGGTGCCTTCTGGACCTTGTACACATGTAATCCAGAACGTTTCATTGTTTTCTGCACAAAACAAACTGAAACTTTCGCCTTTTTCGAAACATTCCTGATCGAAATGTTGGGATAACGCTTAAATTGGTTCAATACCATCCTGGCCTTCTCCGGGTTTGATGTGCCACGTTTTTTTGCCACTACCATTTTTCCGCTTGGTTGTCTTACGCTCCTTGAACGTTTTGATCACATGAGATACGGTTGAATGTGCGATTCCGAGCTGTTTTCTGATCCATCGATGAGAAGCGTTTGGGTTTTCGAAGTGAGTGCCCAAAATTTGTTGGCGCACTATTTCTTCATTCGAAGCCATCACTGAAATCACTCGACCGATTTTCACGAAACTCATTACACAACTGACACAACACAATGAAATACATTTAGTTAAAATTTCAATAATTTTTACCCACACGCTAAAAAGTTACGAACAATTGCGTGTGTCCAAATTTCATCGAATACAGACTTTAGCGCAGGGGAGCCAGCCCAAGTAACAATTTTAGTTTCATTCTAGCCGTATAGCACTCCTCCCGGTTTTGTTGATAAAACTACATTCAAAACTGTTTTCTCCGCCAACACCTCCTATATGCATCTTTGATGCCGAAATATGTTCAAAGTGGCCCACTCTATAGACGGGTGTGAAAACAAATTAATAAAACCTTTATAAGACCGAAAAGATTTTGAAAATATTCTAGTGAAAGATGTCATGACCACTTGAGAATCTGCATAAAACCTATTGGCTGCTATCAAAACCAGTATATTTCCAAGTGGCCACAGCTGTCAAAGTTCACGGTGATTGGTTGGTTTTTGTTGTTTTGCTCTGTTCGGATCAGAAGAGAGAGATTCTGATTCAGTCAACAGTAAATAACAGTCTAATAATAGAGTTCTAGTGTTGCGTGAAATTTTGTTTGATAGCAAAATATCGAAAACAAATTGGTTATTTGGGAAATGAGTGTGAAATACCCATTTTCCAAAATGTTTGTTATTTACCAAAAGGGTGTGAAAAACCCTTTTTCGTGATTTGTTTTTAGTTGTTGTAGATAATAAATTTATGTTAAAACATCGAATTTGAGGACCGATTTAGACCAACAGTAAGGATGCGATTGAGGCCACCACAAGAATGAATGGTTTGTATCAATATATTATTAAATTATGTTAGATTATCGAGTTTGAGGACCGATTCAAACCAACAGTAAGGATGCTGTTTAATGGATTTCGGGTGGTTTATTTCAGCAGAATACAAAAATATGTTAAAACATCGAATTTGAGGACCGATTCATTCCAACAGTAAGGATGCATTCTTGTGAGTGGCCCCTGCAGCATCCTAACTGTTGGTTTTAATCGATTCTTAAACTTGATATTTAAACTTTTTTTTTGTATTTTACTGAAATAAACCACCCACACTTGTGAGTGGCCCCCAAGTGTGGGTGGTTTAGTTCAGCAAAATACAAAAAAAAGTTGAAATATCGAGTTTGAGGACCGATCTAAACCAACAATAGGGATGCTTTAGGGGCCATCACAAGAATGAAAGGTTAATATCAATAGATTATAAAATTATGATCAAATATCGAGTTTGAGGACCGATTTGAACCAACAGTAAGGATGCTGTTCAATGGATTTCAGGTGGTTTATTTCAGCAGAATACAAAAATATATTGTAAAACATCGAGTTTGAGGATCGATCGATTCTGCCTAGTTGTTTATTGAATAATGAGCATTGGCACAAACATAATAGATCGCAATTACTGTCTTTTTATTTGTGTATGTAGTCGTAACGACAACCTTTTAGCAAATACCTTATTGTTAGTGTCGTTTTCTATATTTATTTGGAATATCAATAGAAAAATACAATGCTTCATACACTTACATTCAGTCATCTGAAACACTTTGTTCAGCGTGCAGTGGCAGCTTCATAGATTCATCAAACTACCGGAAGCTCTGGTTATGAATGTTCCGCGCAAAGATACTCGGAAGTATGATTCTACTGATGAAATTGAAGCATTTTATATTATTATATTAAATTATTAACGTACCTCTCAGATGCTTTCTCTATCCAATTTAGCCATCAGTCGGACTGGATTCCGACGAGAAGTTTACTTTTAAACAGCGCACTTGCAACTATTCAGAGCAAGACAGAAAAATGGTAAGATATTTTTCACCAATTAATGGGTAGAAAAATACCCATCTTTCGGACTCACATTGAAAACAAAAAATGGGTAATTAGTATGCATTATTTTAATTTTTAAAGTACTCATTTTTTGACAGCTTCATATACTGTCAAAAAATGGGTATTATCGTTGCCAAACCATTCACTCTTGTGAGTGGCCCCAATAGCATTCCTACTGTTGGTTTAAATCGGTTCTCAAACTCGGTGTTTTAACTTATTTTTGTATTCTGCTGGAATCAACCACCCACACTTGTTAGTGGCCCCAACAGCATCCCTACTGTTGGTTTAAATCGGTCACTCGATGTTCTTAACGTATTCTTTTATTCCACTCACACTTGTGAGTGGCCCCAACAGCATCATTACTGTTGGTTTGAATCGGTGCCAAAATTTGAATAGCTTTAATATACAGAGAATAAATCGGGAACATAGTTAAATATCTTATTCGCTGCCGACGTCAGTTAAATTCAGCACACCGTTTACCAAAACGGATCCGGCTGCAAACCCAACCATTTTATCCAATATCCCTGTGATTTCTCGTGGAAGTGCTGTTCTCGGCTTCCAAAAAAGCGAGTATCACGTCAGCATATTCCTACCCATTCCCTACTTGACCTGCATTCGGGCGAGGACGCGCCGGTATTTTCTTAGATTAAGATCACCCGTTTTTACACATTGAGGATGTATGCTAGTCCCAAGCATCATCTCTTGGTTCTTTCTGTAATAACAGCTGATCTGGCAATAACGGAGTAGCAACCTCCGGCGGTCAATCATGCTCATGCTCATGCTCAAAATATCGAAAACAAATTGAGTGATATATAGCGTATCATGCTCCAAATCATATGCGCAATTAATTTTATGGTGAACATTGGCACGATAAAAGCTGAAAATTAATACGCCTCGGAGATTATGCGAGTTTACAACAACAAAAACAAAATTGAAAGAAATATATTCGAATAATTAATTATAAATTCCCTGATAATTCAATCAGGTTATCTAAGAGAATGCCAAAATTGGTCTCCAATCTACAGCTCATTTGCATTACATTTAATAATTGGTGTATTTATTTTTCCACATTTCAGTGATTTCTTATATTTCAATATGGCGATTGAAAGAAATCACAGTTTTGCCAAAAATCCAATTGATCTTCGCAATGGCTACTATAAAACTATTTCGTCATTTGGTGACTTCCTTCAATGCCAATTCGCCGTTTAGTGCATTTACTGGAGGCAAAATGGTTTCAAAATGGATTTTCAACTGACCATAATAAGATAATATGAATGAGCACGGCATTTCAAAACAGCATTTTACGAGTTCATGAAGTCAAAATAAAACCTTTGATGGGAGTACAAGGAATTTTAGAAGACAAGGTCTCAAGATCGTTGTGAAGAAGCTGTGTAGGTTCTCATAAACGTGACTAAAATATAAAACCTATTGGCACCTATTGGTACCAATAATAAAACCAAATTGATTTCCAGTGGCGATCATAAAACTTTAACAAAAACTTAATAAAGCTGGATGGTTTTGGCAATGTTACTTGGGAGCTGATTCAGTCTGCAAGAAGTGGACAACTCACTCAAAATCACCGTACAATGCGATTACGACGAAAGATTCGATCAAAGTAACTGAATTTGATTGATTCTTTTATAACAGTTTCCGGACTTAGGACAGTTTATACTCATTCAATTATGTTACATCATGGAGTTACACATTAATCTACCAGTTAATCCAATGGGTGTATTTCTATTATGATCCTAATCGTTTTTTGCACAGACATAAAACATATTTTTGGCACACAAGGCAAAACTGCGAGCTGCAGATATACGATGTTAGGTTTAGGTCAAGTTAACTGGCTGCATGTGTATAAAACTCTACAAGCACAGCACAATGGGAGGAAAATGTACTTGCAGCAGAATATGAGAGCAGGGGACGATAGGGCAAAGCTCATCTAGCAATTAAAGTTTTAAACGTTAGAAGTTTACACTGTAATGCAACCATTTAAATTGAATCCTTTTTGGGTAACGAGGTCGCACAGCATTTCACATAATTTCTCAAATTCATTTATTTATTATTATTATTTATTATGCCAGAGCGTCGAAGAAAAAACACACACAAGATTTTCCCATAATACCGTCAGGTAGACGGTTGACGCTTGTTTTCAAAGAGCTTACACCTGCTCTCAACTTGGTATTCAAAAATCCACAGGTATTAATTGAGAGCTTCCTATGCCAATCACCATCTTCTTTTGAAATCATCGGTACCATTTGCTTTCTTTTTAGTTTCGAAGAGTTTCCGCTTAACTAGAGCCCAGTACTCTTCTATTTGGCGAAGTTCTGGATAGTTTGGTGGATTGGCTCTTTTTGCCACGTATTTGATCTTTTAAACCTTATACCATTCCAAGGCGGATTTCGCATAGTGACAAGAGCCAAATCAGGCCAAAACAGAGTTGGAGAGTTGTGGCTTCTGATAAACGGTAACAACAGCTTTTGCAGACATTCTTTCTTGTACACATCTCTATTGATAGTGCCGGTAGAGACGTCACTTTTAGATTTTCGACCACAACTACATATGGCCTGCCAAATCAAATACCCGGTCCAATCGAACCGCCCCAGTTTGGTAAACCTGCCTCTTAACAATTGAGGTTACTAATAATATTTTCCATTTCGAAGGGTGACAATAATGCGAAGCTAGAACCAAATTTGAGATATTCATAGTGCAGTTTCCAGGGTTATCATTAATAAGCTTTTTTCCGGTGGGATAGTTATATTTTCCCAGAAGAAAATTCAGCATGAATTTTTATGGAGGCTTATAAAGAATCATATTGTTTATACTTTCAGTGATTCTGTAAGTAACAATAAGAGTTCAGTGAATAAGAGTTTCATCTGATTTGAAACTCACACCAATGAAAAAAAGAGATCTGCAAAGTTAAGGAGCTTGACTTTTCAGATGCGTTCAGAACTTATATCAGAGAGTCGATGTTCTGCAAATCGGTTTATGATTCTATCGAACACAGAGTTGGATTCCGGTTGAATGTCCTGTAATGCGTTTTCAAATAATTCAAAAGCAGTGTCAACATGCCTCAATGTGCTTCTAGACGCCCGTTTCCGACGCAGACAGCATACTTAGAGATCCCCAAACAGTGAATAAGTGTCATGAATTCATAAAATAAGATAAAAGTTCGTTTCATGGTTTCTAATTCATGAAAACAGAGACCGAATTCAATTCTATTTAAAAAAATACTTTCACGAGTGTATTAAATAGTAGAGCGAATGTTATTAGAAACCTAGCAATGTTCAAATTAATACTTGAACAGCTCTCGAAAGTGTTAGTCGAGCACTCGACACTGGAGAGGTCTGCAAGTCGCAGACGAAATAGGCCTGTCTGTCAAAGGTTAAGCTCTCTCAAGTAGAATGTAAAGAATCTTGCTCGCGTTTACTAGTGATAAGGTCTGTATCCGCAATAATCCAGACGCCTCAAAACATGAATAAAACATAATTTTCGCATTATATTTCCGTCGTAGTTGTTTATTTCAGATTCATGAGATGTGTTTTAACAATTCGTGAAGACAAAACATAGTTATTCGGTATTTGCTTAAAATTTTAGAATTTTGCGCTTAACTCCGTTCATTAGGGTTTGTACAGACTCTTAAGAAATCTTAGAAGCCATCTTTGTCCAAATTTGCTGGAAGTGTTTGATGTCTTTGATTCCTTGCTTCTTTCCAGAAAGCTTCCGCTTCATCAGACCCCAATATCTCTCGATTGGTCGTAGCTCTGGGCAATTTGGCGGGTTTGAGGTTTTTGGTACAATGTTCACTTGATTTGCTTGGTACCACTCCATCGCAGTTTTAGCATAGTGGCATGATGCCAAATTGGGCTAGAACAAAGGTTTTTCTTTGTGACTTTTGATGAAGGATAGCAATCGCTTCTGCAGACACTTTTTCTGATAGATCTCCTTGTTGATTGTGCCTGTAGTGACGAAAGATTTACTGTTTTTGCCACACGTGCAAATTGCTTGCCACACAAGGTATTTGTTGGGAAATTTTGATGCCTTCTTCATTCTGAAATGCTCAGCTGTAGCATTTCTGGCCATAGCAGAATAAAAAGTCAGCCCTGGAAGCTGCTTGAAATCCTCCAGGACAAAAGCTTCATCGTCCATAGCAACGCATGAAAACTTCGTCAAATATTCGCAGTAGAAACGTCGAGCCAGTGATTTTGCTGCCAAGTTCTGTTTGTCGTTGCGATTTGGAATTGTTTTTACTTCATACGACTTAAGTCCCAAACGTTGTTTTGATTTTTGGACAAAACCAGGTGACATCCCTATTTTACGAGCCACCGTTCGAATGGAGAGATTTGGGTTTTTCGTTAATATCCTTTTCACCTTTCGGTGCATGACAGGATCAGCGCGTCCAATGTTCCGAAAATGCTTTGAGCACATCGTGAACAGTGGATTTAGGAAAATCCAATGTTTTTGCAAGGTCCCGTATTGACAAGTCAGGATTTGCCGTACGCCCGTGCAAAATTCGCTCGCGCACTTGTTTTTATTTCGTCGCCATCTTGAATACTAAACATGAACATCTTTTACATCATAGACTCTCAGCTGTACCACAGTGAAATTTTACATTTGCATGGCAATATTTCAAAAGTTGTTCAGAATGATTTGAAAGTGTCCGGATTGATTTGGATACAGACCTTAAATTTATCGTTTCCTTCGTGTATTTTTGTTTGATTTGTTTTCAAATTCTACCACTAACAAAGTTTACATTTTTTTCAGCTATCTCCACTTCGGTAAGCATTTTGAATTTTATTTTTCTTTAACAAGATGTAACTATTTTAAATTTCAATGGCATTAAAGCACAGAGAACAGACATCCAAGTTAAATTCAAAAACTGTGTAAGAAATTTAACGGCCATTTCATAATCGTAATGAACTGGCAATAGCGTGGCGGGGCTGGCATCGCCACCCATTGACCAGCTTGAAATCTTATTCATCAATTAAATTTTGTTGGCAGTTCAGTTCTTTCACCGCGCGGTCAACGAATCTTACCCATGTTCGATTAAAAATCGCAAGTGGCCATAGCCCGAGAGATGGCAATAGTGTTTTAACGTATTTTAATTTGAATCCTTACACAAGTTTTTTTGAGAAATATATTCTAGTTTGGATGTCTGTTCTCTGTGATTAAAGCATGGAAACTTTTTACAGATATTAATAGACAAAGCGAAACTCAAACAGGAGGTGATTGAAAATAAATTTGATCATACAAAATTTAGAAAAAATATTTTCTTGCTTATTAATTCATAAGCTTACTACATTGGTGAAATTTTGGCGATGGTTTTTTCGTTGTCTTTGAGTGATGCTCGAAAAAATATGTGCAAAATTTATAATCTGAGACCCTTCGGCCCAAAACTGTTCGAAAATATAAAAAAATCCCCATTTTTGTATGAAAACGAGTGACGAGCCCATAGCTTTTCAAGCATTACTCAAAAACAAAAACAAAACCCATCGCCAAAATTACACCTATGTAAATTTATGAATTAATAAACACGAAAATCTTTTTCTCAAATTTTTTCAAAACTCAGAAATTGGTTTTTCCGGCTTTTCAAAAAAAAAATCCGTCACTGTGGAAAATTTTGTATATTTTTTTATTATTTTTGTTTTCCAAATTCTTGAGAAAATTTCATTATAGTTTGGAAAATAAATTTGTTCTGAGATGAATCGTTCAACGATTGGAAAACTTCAATTGGCGTTTGCCAGGAAAAGTGGCAACCCTGAATTTGTTAATATTGTTGTTTGTTTTGTTTTTGTTCTACAGGGTGTCTCACAATAGGTGTCACTAAAACAAAATGGGATAACAGCAAAACAAATCAACCAAATCAAAGCATTTGTTTTTCCTTTGAAAGATACATGTTATAGGAATAAACCATATTAATTCAATTCGAATCTCTTGTCCTTTTCCTTGAAAACTTTGCTCAAACACTTTGTACACCCATCGCAGCTGGCACGCACGATTTCCTGAGTAATTTGGTCCGAAATATCAACCAAATGTTTCTTACATCGATCTAAAGTAAACCCTTTAGTATGGTAAAATTGAACAATTTCATTTGAAATTGTTTGCTCAATTTACTGCCAGGCAGTAGGCAGCTAGTCGTTTTGCCCAACTCACCCTTATCAAATTTGGCACCTCCTCGCAGTTCTTTAGTAGCCATACAAGCATTAGCAAACACATAGTAAGCATATCTCAGAAGCGAGGACGTCGACGACGTCGACGGTGGCCATGTCTGCCAAATTACACTTGCCAGCAGGATATGGCTGGCAGTGCAGCAAGGTGTACCGTGGCCTGCCCATACTGACTGGAGTAGGACTTTAATTGCAACTGCTGATACCACTCCTTCCCAGCATATGACTTTACATAGCTCAAATGCTGAATGATTTATGAGCAGAGAAAAGGATGAAGTTGCAGCCATCGAATAATGCCATCATTGTGGTAGAAGTTTGCACACTAATGGCGTTGGGAAAACCGCAACGAACTTCTTCAAAAAATGATAATATGCGGAGCACTTTTAATTTCAATCCATAGTGTAGATGGGGTAGCTTTGAAAAGCGAACGCGTGTTTAATCTGCGATAATTTACATTCACTTAGGTCTAATTATTTCTTCCCGCTTCGATCGACAACGGATGCAAAACAGACAGACATGTTGCGTTGTTTGTTTAATACCTTTCTTCATTCGAGCGAGATCGCGGTGCTGCGCGAATGCACTCGAAAGGAAAATAGCAGAAAAATAAACTCCCTCAATGGAAAATCGCTGCAGCCTTTCCAGCAAAGGTGTAAATTGCAATGATGGGAGCGTGCAAAAAACTACGGACTACGGAGGTGGCGGAGGATTGAATGGACGGACAAGCTGGCACTTAACAATACGAAGAAAATTGCCTGTAGAAATAACTATTAACGAACGCTTTTTGCATAGTTGTTTTTATGCATTGCCGTATCCGTTCCATCCGTGGAATCGGAAGCTGCATTCAAACAATGGAAGTGAATTAGCGAAACTGAGTGAAGACGGGAGCTCCAGCGATGCCCACTAGATTGCAACTATCTTTTAATGGATGAAGCTTGGAGCCTTTACGAGGCTCGTAGGTTGGTTTATTTTTAGTCTTCAGCTGAGGTCAACTGTGAGGTTCAACCCAGCCAGCGAATTGCTTTTCGTTGCTCATTTTGTTGCTTGGCTGATTACTGCCTTCGGAGTGACACAAGATTCGGAAGCTATTCGGGATGAAGTTCAGATTTTTCCAAGAATTAACGGCTTGAGAATTAAATGGCTGATTTCTAAAGAGATATTTATCAAGGCTGTGCATCACTGTGACTGCGCTGGAAAGCAGTTGAATAGAGGAAGGTATTCCTTAAATCATTACATTATGACTTTGGAACTTTGTTTCATTTGTCTAAGTGAAGCTTTTAAAGGGTGTCCACGATGAAATTGCCACACTATGAAATTGCTCTAACTTTTTAACCGTTGGGTAGAATTTAATGAAAATTTGGGTGGATTTAGTTCATAGTGCATTATTTACATCCTGCAAGTTTTAAAGTCCTGTGATTAAAACTCGCGGAAATGGAGTCGAAAGAACAGCTCGTGTGTGATAAAATCTTGCGCATTCATCACGAGAACAAGGATCTCTCGCATCGTTCCATCGCTAAAACGTTGGGAATCGCGAATTCCACGGTGTCGCGAGTGATTAAGCGGTTCGAGGAACGGTTGACCACCGATCGGAAGCCCAGAAGTGAAGGAAAAAGTATTCCGTACAACACCAAAAATCACAACCGCGTAGTTGGGGCCTTCAACCGAAATCCGAACGCCTCCGTTCGGGATGTGGCTAAGAAGATGCACCTAAGCCGAAGTTTTGTCCAGAAGGCCAAAACTAAGGCTGGGCTTCAAACGTTCAAGGTACAAAAGGCCCCTAATCGCGACGAGAAACAGAACAAGTCCGCCAAAACCCGTGCCAGGAAGTTGTACCTCAACATGCTGACGAAAGTTGAATGCTGCATCATGGACGACGAAACATATGTGAAGGCCGACTTCAAACAGATCCCCGGCAACCTGTTTTTCACGGCCAAGGATAAGTTCAGCGTTCCGGAGCATGTCCGCACTCAGAAGATGTCCAAATTTACGAAGAAATTCCTGGTTTGGCAAGCCATCTGCACGTGCGGGAAGCGGAGTGCACCTTTCGTGACCCAGGACACGATGAACGGACAGGTGTACAGAAAAGAGTGCCTCCAGAAGCGGCTGCTTCCTCTCCTGAAGGCCCACAACGTCCCAACAATCTTCTGGCCGGATTTGGCCTCATGCCACTACTTCAAGGACGTGCTGAAGTGGTATGCGGACAATAAGGTCAATTTCGTGCCGAAAATGTTCAACCCTCCTAACACTCCGGAGCTCCGCCCCATCGAGAAGTACTGGGCGATTATGAAGCAGCACCTTCTTAAACGACCTAAGGTAGTGAAGACAGTCGAGGAACTGAAGAAAGTATGGGTTTACATGCAAAAAACGGTTGATTCACAGGTTGTGCAGAATCTTATGGCCGGGGTTAAGGCCAAGGTGCGGGCATTTGCGTATGGACTGTAAATAAAATACGAGTAAAATGGTAAAATGAAGTTTAATAGTTATTTCTCAATCCCTGAAAATTTGATGGCAATCGGATGAAAACTCGAATTTTGCGAATCAATTTTGTGTGTGGCAATTTCATCGTGGACACCCTTTAATAGAGGTTGTGGCCATTGTGGTGTGCTCATTGAGACATTCTCTGGCAAATTGAGCAACATGTACCCACGACCATCTTCCGTTTGGATGAAGCTTTCCACAGTTATTGGATTGGAAAAAGATGTATTAGAGATTTCAATGACTGAGCATTAGGGCCTGTTTATAAACCTAGTAGACCTTTCTATATTTTTTTGAAATTTTGTCTGGAGCGTAGTCTTTGGTCACCCCCTCCCTCCCATAAGTCTAAGTGGTTTATGAATAGTCCCTTATCGCCGCTTACTCCATCGCCCTCTCTCCCTCCGCAGGTCGCAACTCCGTTATTGTCGAAAATCAACTGAAAGGTCTGTATCCACAATAATCCGGACACCTCGAAACTTAAGTAAACCACAAATTTCGCATTATATTTCAGTTGAAGTTGTTTATTTAAGATTCATGGGATATGATTTAACATTTCATGAAGTCAAAACATAGCTATTCGGTACAGAGTTTGATACCGTGGTGGCTGCTTTTGCCAATTTTTTTTTCCTGAAATATTCGATAACTTCAATTCCTTATCAATTCCTGTCGCTTTATCAGAGCCCAATACATTTCAATTATATGTAACATTTTGCAATTTAGCAGATTTGCGGTATTTGGTACACACACCTCAACATTATTCACGGCCCAAGTAACACACAAAACATCTTTTAAGAACGATTTATAATTGTTCGTATTATAAATGTATTATAAACGTATTGCAAAACATGTCAAGTTTGGAGCGGTTTGCAACTCTCGTATTCTATATATCACTCTGACAAACGGACGAGCTAAAAATACTTTTTTCGCTGCTGCAAGTGATTAATACTTTATAATTGTTCTTAAAAACATGATTCCATACATTTATAATACATAAACAGGACAAGATTTTATGGGCAGTTCCATATACTGTTGAAATTACATTACCACAACCATGTTTTGCAAAACGTGTTTTCTTGTGTCTCATTACGATGAATTTATTGTACAAGATTGTGATTTCACTGCCAACGGGAAACATATAATAGATACTGAGAGTTCACTTTTCAACACTCTGAGTTGGCTTAGCAAAGAAGCTACAAACCTATCACGCCAAGGACAAGTGTTCAAATCCCACGCTTGGCGATGTAATATTTTTGTATAAGGATATTTTTTTTCCTATCTATGATTTATAAGGCTTTACTTTTTGCGCTTTTTGCGTCATATTAAGGTATGAAATAAAGTATTATAAACCTAAATTTAGAACCTGTTTTTGTCATTTAACAGTATTTTCAACTTGTTTACAAGCTGTGTTGCTTGGAGGGCTCGGTTAAACTTTATTATTCAACCGATTCTCGGCAACACTAGGAGCCGAGCACAAATGTTAACCAAACTTCAACCGATCTCAGCTGCCTATCATGCCGAAATATCGGTTTAGCAGTATTGTAAGCCGAGGTTCGACTTTTTGTCTGTCAACTGCCATGCGCCATATTGTTTTAGTACGCAAGTGCTTTAATGTGACAAATAATTACGCAACCATTCCGGTGATTGAAAACCTTATAGGGTACTACGATATAATTGAAAAAGCGCAGAAGGTGGAGCCTGTGAAACTGTTAAAAAAATTTAAGTTTGACAATGATCATAAACAAAAAAATTTTAAGCTACAGTAGAACAAATTTTTGTCGGTTTTCAAAGGGGTATTCATGAACCAGGATTGAACCATGAACGACATTTTTACCACTCGACTATTTCAACATGTGAGAAATAGAATCATTAGACTTCTTTTAAACCTTACCATCGTTCTTTCAACTATCACCAACGTGTTAGAGGACACAGTTTAATTTGAAAAGATTTGTTATATTTTGATGAATATTTGATCACGCTTAAGCTAATAAAAATTCTAGCAACTGTACCGCTACAAATAATGTTCGATCGTAAAAGGAATCTGCTACTGCAAAATTTAATTTTTCATTATACTGGCATGGAATTAGGCAGCATACTGGCATGTCTCTGCGGTAAACATATATAATACATATGTAACATATGTAATACGGAAGACTTGTGTTGCTACATATATACAACATAATTTACAAACATGGCTGCAGACGTAAACAAACAAGTCCTATTTCAAAAACATTAAACACACATATGACAAACCAATTTGTCATAAGAAGGGTGTTCCGATCAAAATTTGGTCCAACAGTAATGTGTGTGAGTCGATCCAAGTTTTTATTAATAAGTCAAATTCTTTTTCTTTTTCAAGCTCAGTTAATACAGAATACAGGAGAAATATTTAGCTAAGCTTCCTTTTTACCGAATGCGAATTACCGGGTCTTTCATTCAACACCTGCCATAAGATTTCGTACAGTCTCCTTGTCCACTTTATTTGCCTGGAATTGTTTCTCACTCACAACAGCTTTTTGAGTATTTTTAAGGTTCCGCTTGACGATGGCCCAATATTGTTCGATTGGACGGAGCTCTGACGAATTGGGAGGGTTCTTTTTGATAGAATATTACACCTTGCGCATCCCAAAACACAGAGTCCATAACCTTTCCCGCCGTCGGGCGTTTCGGAGCACTTTCGCCCGCTGAAACCCACTGTGTTGCCTGCTGCAATGACTCCGGTGTGTAGTAATGGACCCAAGTTTCATCCATGTTTATGATTCGGCGCACAAACTACTTCGGATTGCGTGTAAACTTGCTCAAATTCTCCTGAGAGGTTGTAACACGAATGCGTTTTTGGTCCATTGTAAGCAATGGAGCTAAAGTCTTAGCTAACTCTCTTAATTTCACTTTTGAATCCTCTAATACTATATCATGCATTTTATCGACGTTCTCTGTTGTAGTGTTGTAGAACGCAGTGCGTCAACGGTGCTCACACGGCCACAACGAAAATCAGCAAACCACTTATGAATCGTTTGAATCGTCCGAGCAGAGTCTAGAAAATACTTATTTAGCTTGGCTTTGGATTCGGCAGTCGTTTTCTTGCGTAGAAAATAGTATTTTATCAAAACTCGAAACTCGCATTTTTTCATTTTTTTTAAAACTTGCTGGTCGGTCTCTTCTCATTGTTGTCACTAATGAATGCGAGGACAGAAATGGCTGAAATTTTGACAGCCGTCATTCAAGGAGCGAAGCTCACAGAAAATGGTTCACATTGGCGATTACCAACGCCATCTGTAAGAAATTAAAGGGACTCTACAGGCAGCCTAGAACGCTACACTGAAATTAATTTTCGTTTGTATTACGCAATCGAAGGTAGGGCTAACAAATCTATTCGTTGTTTTTTGCAACGAAACTGATTTGTACTTTTTTAGAAGCTACCTTCGTATTTAATGCCTCACGCGCAACTGTCACAAGCGCTAAGCATTTGATGACAATGAAAGAACATTCGTTGATTCTACGAAAACAGTACAAAGAGCTATGAGTTATTTGTTACCAATAAAAAAAGAAACGCATCTCTGGTGCTTGCATTAAATACTGACAGATCTACTTTATCGGCTCAAAATATAATTGAAAAAAAAAGCGCAACCACGAAGAAGTTGTCCGTGACATGGGATTCGATCCTGCATTTTCAGGGAGAGCTGCTATTGAGTCCGTGGTTGATCTAACTAGGCCATGTTGACTCGTGAGAAGTAACTTGATTATTGTGCATGAGGTTCTAACTCTCGACAGCGCTTTCATTTCTATTTTGGGATAAATTAATGCTTCCCATCATCCCAGCAGGAACACAAACATTTATGAGTATGATCGAAGAGCAGCAAAAATTGGCTAGTCTTCACGAAATTCATTTTGTGCATTGTACAAAGAAGGTGTAATGTAATGTAATAATGTTGTTAGATGACAAGCAATATGCATGTTTCATACAATTTAAGAGACATTTATTCTATGTACAAACGTCCATGTTTACGAAACGAGTGAAACCTAATCTATGAAAATAAATTTTCAGTGTATTTACAGCTACCAGTTGTTTTTTTTTTAATTGGAATTCTAACAAACAAGTGGATTAAGCACCACCGATGGAGAGAATCACTGTTCGTTTCAATTCCCGGAAAGAGTTAGCATCATCGAACAGTCTCATAAAGTACGTAGGCTACTTGCTGCAAGATGGCCTTACCATGAGTTAAGATTATAATAGTTAGGGATCGTATTTCGATTAGTTTTCCGTGTACTTTTGAAGTTTTCCTGTTGTTGACAGTTTGAGAAACTCAATCTCTTTATATCTGTTCCGTAGCAAAAAAAAAGAGGAGATTTGGACGCGTGAGGTCCATCGCTGATGATACAAGCCATCGATCTCGTGAGTCACTTTGAAGCTGATTTAACGATTTAAGGGGGGTATATAGAATTTTACGAGAAACAAAAACTCATTTTTGAAAAAAAAAAATTTCAAGGGGAAGTTTTTACTCAAATCAATCGAAACTTTTTTACAATTATAATTGTATCCATGTTGTTTTTTGTTCAACAAAATGGCGGCCGTTAGAGTGCGTTGAAAAAGTTGTTGTATTTTGCTTGTGCCGGCTCTCTTGGTCGCAGTTTTGATCTGAAACCAGCTAACCCAAAAAAATTACATTAATTACATTTACAGTTAGTAGATGAATTAAAAAACCCGCATTAATCCACCGATGGTGAGACTGAACCCTTCTTACACTTCACCAGAATTACAAACTCAAATGAGGGCAATATTGTACTGGATACATATTTTCATCAGAAATTCCAGGAAGATTCAGATATATTCAATATGCCATACATTCAGTTTATAAAATGAACTATTTATCAATCCTGAACGTATTGTTCAGCAATGTGATTAAAATATTACGATTAATAGTCTTTAATGACCTGGTTATGTTAGTTATAAAAACAGGGAAATTACATAAATATTAGAAATTACATATAATCAGTCCATAAAATGAATTATTAGACAATCCTTAGCGTCAATTTTTATTATCAATATGGATTCAATAAGCTTAATAAGTACATTTTCGTTGAAAATTGGTTATAGTAAATGGAGACTAATTTTCGAATATACTCGTTGTAGTTCAAAACCAGACCACTCGAGCCAATCGATGCTTCTCTAATTCTATACAGTCGCATAGTGTGGCTAGTCCGCTGTATGTGCTATACAACGCAACAGATGCGACACAATAGAATGCAAGCGGCAACGAGTATATTTTCATTTCACAATTATGTGCTCTCAGGTATTGCTTTGGTCATATCTCCATGAAGGATTATTCAATCATAATGAAATTTTGACCAGTTATTATAGAGATATTATAACAGTTATTATAGAGATATTATAGTATAGAGATTTTATAACTTTGATTTGGCACCAACAAAACTAAAATCGGTACACAAATAGCTCAGTATGTAATCAGAGACTAAACTGTTTGATTACTATTATAATAGGCCTTCAAGTACTGTTTCGTTCATATCTTCGTAACGAAATGTCCGAATGAACAAAAAATCAATAGCGTTCTATGGGAATGTTGTAGCTTCCATTTGCCGTCAACAGAATTGAAATCGGTTCACAGATGGCTGAGAAACCGATGTGACATTATTTGTAACGCACACACACACATACACACACACATACACACACATACATACACACAGACATGTGCTCAGTTCATCGAGCTGAGTCGAATGGTATATGACACTCGGCCCTTTGGGCCTCGGATAAAAAGTCGAGTTTTCAAGCGATCTTAATACCCTTCTATTGATGTAAGAAGGGTAAAAAGGGAAGTTAACATAATGAAATTTTGAACACTTATTTGAAAATTTTATAACTTTAATTTGGCGTTAACAAAGCTTCAATCCTGAGCTTCAATTTTGATTATCGATATGGATTCAAGATGCTTAATAAGTACATATTCGTTGAAAATAGTAAATGGAGACTTTGTGTAATTTTCAGAATATACTCGTTGCAGTTGAAAACCAGCCACTCGAGCCAATCGATGCTGCTCTAATTCTATACAGTAGCATAGTGTGGCTAGTCCGCTGTATGTGCTATACAACGCTCCAGATACGACACAATAGAATGCAAGCGGCATCGATTGGTGTGATTGGTCTTGTTCGGTTTTGCACTGCAACGAGTATATTGTCATCTCACAATTATGTGCTCTCAGGTATTGTTTTGGTCATATCTCCATGAAGAATTATCCAATCATAATGAAATTTTGACCAGTTATTTGGAGATATCATAGCTTTAATTTGGCACCAACAAAACTAAAATCGGTACACAAATAGCTCAGTATGTAATCGGAGACTAAACTGTTTGATTACTATTATAATAGGCCTTCAAGTACTGTTTCGTTCATATCTTCGTAACGAAATGTCCGAATGAAAAAAAAATCAATAGCGTTCTATGGAAATGTTGTAGCTTCCATTTGCCGTCAACAGAACTGAAATCGGTTCACAGATGGCTGAGAAACCGATGTGACATTATTTGTAACGCACACACACACATACACACACACACATACATACACACAGACATGTGCTCAGTTCGTCGAGCTGAGTCGAATGGTATATGACACTCGGCCCTGTGGGCCTCGGATAAAAAGTCGAGTTTTTAAGCGATCTTAATACCCTTCTATTGATGTAAGAAGGGTAAAAAGAGTAAACAAAATTTGCACTTTTGCCGTTATTTTTTTTAAAAAAATCCAAAAAAAATCCACCATTTTATCACATTTTTCTATATTTAATAATAAAATATTACAATAATTTTTTATTCATATAGAAGGTAATACAATAATAAAGAAATCCTATAAGTTTCAGCTTAATCGAATAATTAGTTTCTGAGTTATCACCGGTATAAACTCCAAGAATGCTGTTTTGAGAAAAACGCGTTGAAAGTTTTAATTATCGAAAAATACCTGCTGCGTGCGAAAAAGACGTCTTCGAAAAACGATGAAAAGAAACACTTGGAGTTCAAATTTCGAAAAAAGGGTTTCAGGAGTGTTTTCTACGTGAAATTTACTAACTTTTTATGCAAAAAAAATGAACTTTTTGGTCATTCTAACTGTATATCCCCCTTTAACTGTTTTATTCTTAGCTTTTGGTGGAGCCATCTTGATGAAAATAGCGCAAGTACTTTTTTGGACCGTTCGGGGACCCTAACTTTTTTAACACTGAATTCTTGTAAGTAATTTGCCCTGCGGTTGGGATTCATTGCCGGGCATAGCAAACGTTTAAGCTACTTGTTTTGTAGAATTTAAAGTCGGAAATAAAAACAAGAAACTAGAAATGAGAAGAAAGATTAGTATTTTCCAGTACATGACACTGTAGAAGTCTGCACATTGTAGCCGAAATACGCCGAAATACGCGTATCTGTCAGGATAAGCAATAAAGGTAGTTGGAATTTAAATGGAAAATACTAATCTTTCTTCTCATTTGTAGTTACTGGTATTCCACTAAACAGCTCACACTTTCCAGGATTCAAAAACAAGAAGTCACGCTTAGCGTGCTACAATACGCACTGAGACTGGCCAGTGTTGTATTTGGACCATCCTATTAGTTTAAATTCACGAATAATAAGTTTTTCCTAAGAAAACGATCGAAAAGAGTGCCCGATAATCGCGGTCGCGGACGGTTGGTGTTTATCGCTCCAAAAATCCGGGAAATATTGTCTTTTTTTACGCTCGCGTCGTGGACTTAACCTCGAAATACCCAACCTACTGATTCCCGCACCTCTGAAACTGGATGGAGATAAGGAAGAAGCATTGAATATCTTCAAGCCCCAAGGGACTACACTATGCTCTGGCCACGGAATTAGCGACGCAGCCAGCAGGACAGCGTCAAGGCGGGAATTGTTTCGATTTTGGAAATGGCGAAGAAGGTAAACGATCATCAAGAGATCGGAGAGCTTCCCAAGAAGTACAAAAGGATGGCGCCATGCAAGGAAGCTTCCGGAGATACCTTCAAAGTAGCAGCCACGAATAAGATAGAGAAGCTGTGTCTTTACTGTGCAGGAAAGCATGTTCGAGAGAAGAAAAAGAGAAGTCTGGAGTGTGGAGGAAAGAACCATTTCAGGATCGTTTGCCGGGAGAAGAAGAATGGAAAGTGGTCCAAAAAGCACGTTCGCCAAGTAAAGATAGCTCGGAGAGATCCGAAAATTGCGATTCCCAGGAGGAATGTGGGTACGTGGACATTGCGAAAATCAACGATAGGTTAAATGCTGGCAAAAACGGATAATGGTTCATCTCAAAGTGATCGTCGGAGTACATAAAACAACGTCGCTAGAAATACAAGTAGATACAAAAGCGCGGGTTAATGTCATATGCTACAAAGAGTTGAATTGCAGACCCCCAGCTGAATTCAACGAAAATCAGCCTGAGATGCTATTCTGGGAAACGTATTGTATCGAAAGGACTAATCGACTTGTGGGTTAAGCTGAAGGGCGAAACCAAGATATTAACATTTCTTCTCTTCCTGTTTGATCACAACCGAAATCTAGAGGCCGCGAGACAAAGGCTCTGGGAACGTCAATAGAAGCTACCGTTCTTTGGTCATGTCTTGACAGAAAAAGGTGTCAAACCAGATCCAAGTAAGATTTCGGCAGTACTAAGCATTCCAGAACCTACGGAAAAGAAGCAGCTAATGACGTTTCTAGGGCTGATAACGTAAGGTCTGTATCCGCAATAATCCGGACACCACAAAACATGAACAAAACATAAATTTCGCATTATATTTCCGTCGTAGTTGTTTATTTCAGATTCTTGGGATGTGTTTTAACAATTCGTGAAAACAAAACATAGTTATTCGGTATTTGCATAAAATTTTCGAACTTTGCTCTTAACTCCGTCCATTAGGGTTTGTACAGACTCTTCAGAAATCGTAGAAGCCGTTTTTTTCCAAATTTGCTAGAAGTGTTTGATGTCTTTGATTCCTTGCTTCTTTCCAGAAAGCTTCAGTTTCATCAGAGCCCAATATCTCTCGATTGGTCGTAGCTCTGGGCAATTTGGCGGGTTTGAAGTTTTTGGTACAATGTTCATTTGTTTTGCTTGGTACCACTCCATCACAGTTTCAGCATAGTGGCATGATGCCAAATCGGGCCAGAACAAAGGTTTTTCTTTGTGACTTTTGATGAAAGGTAGCAATCGCTTCTGCAGACACTCTTTCTGATAGATCTTCTTGTTGATTGTGCCTGTAGTGACGAAAGATTTACTTCTTTTGCCACACGTGCAAATTGCTTGCCACACAAGATATTTTTTGGGAAATTTCGATGCCTTCTTCGTTCTGAAATGCTCAGCTGTAGCATTTCTGGCCATAGCAGAATGAAAAGCCAGCCCTGGAAGCTGCTTGAAATCCTCCAGGACATAAGTTTCATCGTCCATAACAACGCATGAAAACTTCGTCAAATATTCGCAGTACAAACGTCGAGCCCGTGATTTTGCTGCCAAGTTCTGTCTGTTGGAACTGTTTTTACTTCATACGATTTAAGTCCCAAACGTAGTTTTGATTTTTGGACAAAACCAGGTGACATCCCTATTTTACGAGCCACCGTTCGAATGGAGAGATTTGGGTTTTTCGTTAATATCCTTTTCACCTTTCGGTGCATGACAGGATCAGCGCGTGCAAAGTTTTTGTCACTTCTACGTTCCGAAAATTATTTGATCACATCGTGAACAGTGGAATTAGGCAAATCCAATGTTTGTGCAAGGTCAGGATTTGCCGTACGCCCATACAAAATTCGCTCGCGCACTTGTTTTTTTTTTCGTCGCCATCTTGAATACTAAACATGAAATGTCAACATCAATCATAGTCTTTTTCATCATAGACTCTCAGCTATTCCACAGTGAAATATTTCAAAAGTTAGAATGATTTGAAGGTGTCCGGATTAATGTGGATACCGAATTTATATGGGTCGGCGCATGCCAATGTTAGCAGACTCCTTTGCGCAAGAAGGACGGCCAGTAGCTTTTGCATTAAGAACATTGACCAAAACTGAGCGAAACTATGCGTCAATCGAGCGAGAATGCGTAGCAATCGTAATTTTGGGCATTGACAAAGGCACGTCTTAGAAAACATGTCTCGGCAGCAAATACCATTCAACAGTTTCAAAAAGATTGGAAGATAGTGTCAAAACTTGTCGCTAAGTAGTCTGTGCTGAATCCTATGAAGAACGTTCGAGGGAATGTGCGCCAGCTAGCAGAAAATTGCAATATTGCAAATATTGAGAACACTAACCTGAGGTTCTACTCTAATGTTAACATCCATGCTTTCTGCAGTCTTTAGGTGAAGTTGCCTATCGATCCATCCAACCCATTTTGGTATACAGTGTATACTTTATACAGTGATTATTAAAGCTTGATCAAGTTAAAAAGATCCCGTTGCTGTCGGACGAAGCTTCTGTGCTATAATAAGTGGTAGCACATAACGCTGCCCTTCGGTTCAGAAAGGGGTAGGGGCGCGTTCTGCCGAGTTGGTCGCGGCAGATTTCATGTGTGAATCGGCTGCCTCATCAACGCCTCATCAAAAGGGGCGGTTGGTAATGATCAATTGAAGGTGTGATGGGGGATCATTGCCATGATATTCCCATATGTAGCACGTTGTAAAATGTGGCTTGTTTTCTATAACCAAACATGATGGAATTGAGTAAACGAGTGGAAAATTCATCGGTAATGATCTTTCATATGCATCCGTTGAACCATTCTGAACGCCCGTTGTGAGAGTATCACTGTTGGCATAAGCCAGTACGCGCGTCTCTCATCGTAGTGTCTACATCGGCGAACGTGACAGAACGGATGATGGTGGAGTGACAGGAATACGAACTGTCACTGGGTGAGTTAAATCACAACAATTGAAAAATCCTACGAAGTGCGTGCAAACTTATGCTAATTATAAATATTCCTACGTTTTGCTATATATAAACTTAATTATAGTGCTTGAAGTTATTCCTATCTTATTCCTATCTAAGTGCCTAAAAGTTTTATACGAAATTCGGTAAGATTTGTCTTTAAACAAGATGAAAACTTAAATTAGCTTAATACTCTAAGTATAGGTAACCTCCAATTTGGCCTTCCATGTACCGCTCTTGTCTTGCCCGAGCTGTTTATTAACCATCAAAACCGGTAAGATAACGAATGAAAACTTGAACATTGAACAATAAACATAAAAGCATCATTCGTACAAATAGGACTTTTTCACCAAATCTATCCGCTACAATACAGAGGGAACTAAACGTAAGTATTTAAAACGATTGAAACAGCAAGTAAAAGAAGATTTAAATATGCTCCCAGAGCAATGTTAACCCTTGAAGTACCATCCAACTAATGATTATATTGTATACTTTGTAATTTATGAATCGGAAAATTATATTCTCATTACGACCGGACTACGCGTTTATTATTTTGCTTCCGGCTGAGAATAATAGTTTCGGAAATCTCCCGCCCGTTGGATTAAATCCAACAATCACCATGAAAATCTCACATAAATTACTAATGCTTACTCTTCTTTCTTCTGTTCTCTTTCCTATCCTATGACCGCGAGCAATTCCATATGGCATCGTGCATAGGCCATAGACCAGCATAGGCCTTCGCCTAAAGTCAGGTCTTCAAAAGCAGAAACACCGAGACGTCACAAAACAATAAGTTAAGAACGGTAACCCAATTTTACTTGCAGCCAAATTTTCTAACACAAGGTAAGCAATCAAATGACCAGTACAAAATATACTAAATGTCCACGACATAACATACAACGGGGAAAGGGGGGGACCATCAGGACACCCAAGTGAAACGATTTGGATAGGTGGCATGGGACTGCCTCCTCCCTATTGTTAACATTTCGCGGAACGAGGGCGGGCTTTTCGACCCCATCTATTGTGTTTATTCTGTCGAGGGCTCGATTCTAGTGCTGTGGGTGTGAACTTGCTTTTAGAAGGAGATTCTCTTCGTTATATTCGCGCGTTTCGCGTAAGTGTCTCTGCTAACAAGCCCACCCAAACGTTGTGGCCCGCCCAAACAACAATAGAATCCTGATCAAACCGTTTTTCAGATTTTTCCACTGCTATGGAAAGTTACCTTGTAACAATAGATGGTAGTATTTCATCATCATTATCATATAATAAGTGGTATCACAAATCAGATAATAATCTTTAAAAATCTATTAAGATTACCACTCATGTTTTGAATCCGTGAGCTAAATCCATTTTAGAACTAACTAAAAACACCACTTGAATTCTTCCAGGTCCTTGGCAATTTAATAATTACTAAGCAAAAATACATGACAAACATTTTCCAACGTCACTTTTGGCAAGTTCCGGTTGAAACGAGTGACACAAATAAGCAGCTGAATCAAATGGCATTAACTCATTAGTGACTGCATTTGACCTGCCGTTGCTTGCCACGACGACACATCGATCGATTTGCAGCAATTGACACGGCCGTAGCATGTCCAACGACCTCGAACGTCAACCGGAGGGACTATTTTTGCGTACATATATTAGTGCACTTCCCACATCCGCGTGGAAGGAACAGTGCCAGGCTCTCCGATTACGCATGCAATTTTAATCATGTGGTTCGCCAAATTTTGCACACTGACTGTGACTAACAAACTGATTCTGCTATATTGAGAGAGGCCATGGTCGACCAGCTCGATGTGCACCCAATTGAATTGGATTGTCCGAATTACCACCGCCGGCCGCGCTTATCGGCACGGCGGCACATTTTGGCAGCGTCGTCGGTGCTTATCGTGACAATTACGGTTGATTGCAATCTGGTCGCGAGGCAGTTTGCATTTTTGGCTTAATTTTCTCCTGCTGCGGTCACAACGGCGTGGGTGGTATGGATGTGTCAACAGTGTTCGCAGGGCAAGTGCCCCGATCCGATGGATTCTAAACCAACTGACCGACCAATCGTTTTTATCTAATTGATAACAAATTCTATATAATTATATTATCAGTGTTTTATCATGTGTTGTATATGTTAGTCGTTTTTCTGTAGAAGCCGAGTTATTAAAAGAATTTTATCTAATTGTTTATCATGTGTTGAACATGTAATTCATTTTTCTGTAGAATCCGAATTAACAGAAGAGATAACAGATATATATTCTTGGAAATCACAACATTAACGGGTTTTATTTTTATCGAGTTCATATTGATAACAAATCCTGTGATGTGAGCAAATTATAGCTATAATTTAAAATTATATTATCAATATGATTCATACGCATAGTACTTTTGGTGAGAAGCAGAAGAGTGTTTCCAGGCGAAATGACCTAGAAATGTGAAACATTATTTCGATATTATTTTTTATTTGAATTAAACTTTGCATACGCATTTGGCTTAAAGGACTGAGCATTTTCCGCGCTGACATAGAATTTTGTGACTCAAGAGTCAGTTTTAGAAAGGGCCTAAGCATGTTGAATAGCACTTCAATTAATAATTTGTAGCTCGAAAACCTTCGGTTGTACAAAAAAAAAACTGTCCAAGAACAAGTTGTGACCCTATGTGTGAAGGTTGTAAAAATATATACACTGAGAAAAAAAATGTTTTTCGGAAAAAAATCGACATATTACATGAAAATTTAAATATTTCAATAAACGATTTTTTGTTTTTTTTTTATTTTTTTACTGCAAAAATTTGAAAGTTATTGCGCAAATTTTAGCAAATACTCCAGGATGGAGAAATGTCAGGAAAAAAAGTTTCTAGAACATCAACTTTCGGTGCATTTTTCATAATTTTAATATTTCCAAGAATAAACGTATTCTGATTGCATAATCCTATTTCTGAAGTATTTTAAATTTTTTAAGCTCCTGGTAATGACCTTCGTAAGAGCATCCGTTCTCGAGATATTTGCAATTTTATTTTATCATACACGAATAATTTTCGAAAATACGACCTTTTCAAAAGTTTTTCTAGATTCTCGGACAACAAGAGTTGGTTTTTCGAAATGTTTAATAAATTCTACGCTACTTTCTCTTTGCTCGCAAGATGATTATAAACTATAGAGGATGCATAGCGCTACTGTTCGTTTTGCTCTCACACGCGAACATGCCGGATACGTAACTGTCACATATACACAACATAAAAACCAGTAAAAGTATTTTGCCAACCGAAAAAATAGAAAAATTGGTCGCCCGTGATTATTCCAAAACCGAACAATCCTCGTTATTGAGACACACGAAAAATACTTTAAGCAATGGCGAAGTTGTTATAGACAAATCCAGATTGAAAAAAGAAGAAGAAACCGAGTGGTGATAAATCTGACAGCTCCTATGTTAAAGTATACGACGAACATTTTAAAATACTTCAAATAAATTCAAATTGAATTTTAATTAAAAGGGGTTTGTTCTATAATGGAAGAAAAATCCAAAACTGCCAAAATAGCGGATTTACTCTAGCATTTTAATTAGAAATGTTTTCGGTCCTATGCTTCTTCTTTTTCCATTCTGGATTCAGATCCATAGGAGTATTCCTCCAGACTCAGGAACGCAAAACAAAATATTGATTTTGGCCTCGACAGTTTCCGGTTGTAATGAAATTTTGTCTTGTCCATTTGTAAGTTTCTACCCAAAATAACATTTTTCATATAAAAATTCTAAAATTTCCTGAACTGATTTTCTATAAAGGCTTATGTACATTATGAATTTTAATTTTTCATAAAATCATAACATGTAAACAATAATTCTGATCAAAACGTTGTTCGAGAAAAAGTTATAGTTCATTTTGTGTTCTTTGAAAAAAAAAAGGAAAATAAAAATATGTATATTCATGCTAAAAAAACATAAAACATTGATTCTCTCGAAAGACCCCCCCTTCGAAATTTCTATTTTTTTTTTGTAAAAACTTGAAGTTATATCCTAAAATCTGGTGAAAAACTTAAGACGGTCACTTCTTTATTTTTTTAAATTTTTGTTTTTAAATTTTTATAAATTTTTTGATTCTTTTCCATCGCGTCCAAACAGAAAAGGGTAAGACTGATTGCCATCGCGTAAACATAAATTTCGGTTGATAAAATTCGCAATAACTTGCATATATCGCAATAACAACAATAACGCAATAAACTTGTAAATTAAAAATAATGTATAAAATCTAGTTTCAGTATATTTCAATAAAAAAAAATCTTAAACTCATAACCAACTTTAAGTAAATAACTCCAGCTTTTCAAAAAATAAAAATTAGGAGGATCGAAGCGGGTGGGGGTCCTTTAAGAAAATCAACGTTTTATGTTTTTCAAGCATGAATTTACGATTTTTTTTAGTTTCAGTGTATTTTTTTTCGAAGAATACTTTATTTCCTACAACTTTTTCCAAACGACATTTTGATCAGATGAGTCGTTTGTGAAAATAATGTTTTTGGAAAAATAAAATCCACATTTTAAATACGCCATTATAGAAAATTTGCCCAGGATAATTTTAGATTTTGTTTATGGAAAACGTAATTTTGTGTAGTAACCAACATATGGACAAAATTTCATTCAGATCGGAGAGAGTAGGGTCCAACCGGTTTGCTATTCTGGCTGGAAATGCTCTATAGTGTGTAATTTTTTTTCCGAAAATTAGATAAAATCCTCAGCAGGGCACAAAGTTATCACGTAGCTACGTATTTATGAAAATAATCAAAAAAAATAAATCGTCCTTAGAGAATCAACCATGCCTTCCCAATAACGTACATTCAACCGATTCGTGTACAGATGGTCTCTTTGTGATAAAAAGTTTTAAAAGACATGCCTAAAAATTATCTTTATCCTTCTTGCATGTTATCTACATTCAGGGGTGTACAAAATGCTTAGCAGGAAGTAGCCATTCAAGGGTGTTTTCTTAAACGTATTAACAAAAATAAATTTTTGACTATAGAGTAGCGTAGAAGGTACTTAAATAGTATGTTTTATAGGTCATTTAGGGCTAGAATTTTCTGAGAAATCTGAATCCGAGGTCAAATTTTAAATTTAATGTATTTAAAAAAGTATTATATAAGTAAGTATGAACATCAAATTCGGAATGCACGCTATTGGTACATTACTTTGGTGTTATTTTTATAGCGTCTTATGAAGAATTTCGCAAAATCGACCGTCTATTCAGCAGGGCACCTAAGAACGAAGAATTTGACAGGTACGTAATCCTTGAAGGTACCCTATGGTACGTTGGTACACTACAAAAACATGCTTGTTTTAAATTTTGTGAAAAGTGCCCTGCTGGATGGATGCAAGCCTTCGTAAATTCAAATCAAAATATAGCATGGATGCTGAATGGCATTTTTTCGCTACTTCCCATGGGAAGGGGCCATACGATGCAGTTGGTGGCACATTAAAAAGAATGACAAGAAACGCAAATCTAGCTAAAGGACATGAACACCCAATAACAAATGCAAAAGAATTATATGCTTGGGCCAATCAGAAAAATAATCATTGCTTAACGAAAATGTCATTTTGTTATGTATCTTATGAGGACTATGAACAGGGAGGCAAACAGTTTTCAAATGTAGCATCAAGCTTTCATAGTATATGTAAACATGTAAAATGAAAGGGAACATCTATTAACTAATCTTAATGTAGAAACAATATATGTACTTTAGTATGCGCATAATAAATTGGAAATACAAGTAAACTAAAATGTAAGAAATGTGTAAATATCACTAAATTTAATAATTGTTCACATTTTAACAATTCAATGATCTTGCCAACAAAACAAATGAAAGAATCAGTAAGTGTACAAGCTCAATGCAATATACAAAAAGAAGCCCATAAAATTAATAAAACGAAAAAATCATGGGTATAATATCAAGGGAATCCATTGCTTTTTTTTTGCTTGAAGGCAATCTAGAAAGTAACCAATATTCTTGAGAAATTACCAATATACATATCTAAAGTAATATTCAAGAAACTAAAAAACTGTTAATTTAATTGAGTAGTTTAATTTTTCTATTTTTTTT